>JAZKLR010000886.1:0-27634 GCA_037103525.1 Ganaspis brasiliensis
TGGTAAACGTATGTAGATTTACGTGTAGATTACAGCGAAATTATAGAGAACTTTCGTAAGGGCGGTCTTCATAGTGTTTACTAGCCAAAAAGTACAATTTTTTAATAAAAATTTGAAAAAAATACCATGCCCCCCCCCCCCCTAATCTTCTATACTATTTGACTTAGGATGCTGAAATTTAGTACACGTTCGTAGATTTACGTGTAGATTACAGGGAAATTATAAAGAATTTTCGTAAACCAGGTCTTCATAGTGTTTACTAGCCAAAATACAATTTTTTAAAAAAAATGATCTTTCCACCCCCGTAATCTTTTGAACTGTTTGACTTAGGGTGCTAAGATTTGGTAAACGTATGTAGATTTTGTGTAGATTACAGGGAAATTTTAGAGAACTTTCGTAAAAGGCGGTTATCATAGTGTTTACTAGCCAAAAAGTACAATTTTTTAATAAAAATTTGAAAAAAACCATGCCCCCCCCCTAATCTTTGAAACTATTTGACTTAGGATGCTGAAATTAGGTACACGTATGTAGATTTTTGTGTAGATTACAGGGAAATTTTAGAGAACTTTCGTAAAGTCGATTTTTATAGTGTATACTAGTCAAAAAGTACATTTTTTTAATAAAAATTTGAAAAAATACCATGCCCCCCCCCCTAATCTTTGAAACTATTTGACTTAGGATGCTGAAATAAGGTACACCTATGTAGATTTTTGTGTAGATTACAGGGAAATTTTAGAGAACCTTCGTAAAGGCGGTTTTCATAGTGTTTACTAGCCAAACAGTACTATTTTTTAAAAAAAATAGGAAAAAAGTCCCATGCTCCACTCCCCTAATCTTCTAAACTATTTGACTAAGGATGCTAAAATTAAGTACACGTATGTAGATTTTTGTGTAGATTACAGGGAAATTTTAGAGAATTTTTGTAAAGGCAGTTTTCATAGTGTTTACTAGCCAAAAAGTACAATTTTTTAATAAAAATTTGAAAAAAATACCATGCCCCACCCCCTAATCTTCTATACTATTTGACTTAGGATGCTGAAATTTAGTACACGTTCGTAGATTTACGTGTAGATTACAGGGAAATTATAAAGAATTTTCGTAAACCAGGTCTTCATAGTGTTTACTAGCCAAAAATACAATTTTTTATAAAAAATGACCTTTCCACCCCCGTAATCTTTTGAACTGTTTGACTTAGGGTGCTAAGATTTGGTAAACGTATGTAGATTTACGTGTAGATTACAGCGAAATTATAGAGAACTTTCGTAAGGGCGGTCTTCATAGTGTTTACTAGCCAAAAAGTACAATTTTTTAATAAAAATTTGAAAAAATACCATGCCCCCCCCCCAAATCTTTGAAACTATTTGACTTAGGATGCTGAAATAAGGTACACCTATGTAGATTTTTGTGTAGATTACAGGGAAATTTTAGAGAACTTTCGTAAAGGCGGTTATCATAGTGTTTACTAGCCAAAAAGTACAATTTTTTAATAAAAATTTGAAAAAAATACCATGCCCCACCCCCTAATCTTCTATACTATTTGACTTAGGATGCTGAAATTTAGTACACGTTCGTAGATTTACGTGTAGATTACAGGGAAATTATAAAGAATTTTCGTAAACCAGGTCTTCATAGTGTTTACTAGCCAAAAATACAATTTTTTATAAAAAATGACCTTTCCACCCCCGTAATCTTTTGAACTGTTTGACTTAGGGTGCTAAGATTTGGTAAACGTATGTAGATTTACGTGTAGATTACAGCGAAATTATAGAGAACTTTCGTAAGGGCGGTCTTCATAGTGTTTACTAGCCAAAAAGTACAATTTTTTAATAAAAATTTGAAAAAATACCATGCCCCCCCCCCAAATCTTTGAAACTATTTGACTTAGGATGCTGAAATAAGGTACACCTATGTAGATTTTTGTGTAGATTACAGGGAAATTTTAGAGAACTTTCGTAAAGGCGGTTTTCATAGTGTTTACTAGCCATACAGTACTATTTTTTTAAAAAAATTCGAAAAAAGTCCCATGCCCCACTCCCCCTAATCTTCTAAACTATTTGACAAAGGATGCTAAAATTAAGTACACGTATGTAGATTTTTGTGTAGATTACAGGGAAATTTTAGAGAACTTTCGTAAAGGCGGTTTTCATAGTATTTACTAACCAAAAGTAGAATTTTTTAATAAAAATTTTAAAAAAATACCATGCCCCCCAAATCTTTGAAACTATTTGTCTTAGGATGCTGAAAGTAGGTACACGTATGTAGATTTTTGTGTAGATTACAGGGAAATTTTAGAGAACTTTCGTAAAGGCGGTTATCATAGTGTTTACTAGCCAAAAAGTACAATTTTTTAATAAAAATTTGAAAAAAATACCATGCCCCACCCCCTAATCTTCTATACTATTTGACTTAGGATGCTGAAATTTAGTACACGTTCGTAGATTTACGTGTAGATTACAGGGAAATTATAAAGAATTTTCGTAAACCAGGTCTTCATAGTGTTTACTAGCCAAAAATACAATTTTTTATAAAAAATGACCTTTCCACCCCCGTAATCTTTTGAACTGTTTGACTTAGGGTGCTAAGATTTGGTAAACGTATGTAGATTTACGTGTAGATTACAGCGAAATTATAGAGAACTTTCGTAAGGGCGGTCTTCATAGTGTTTACTAGCCAAAAAGTACAATTTTTTAATAAAAATTTGAAAAAATACCATGCCCCCCCCCCAAATCTTTGAAACTATTTGACTTAGGATGCTGAAATAAGGTACACCTATGTAGATTTTTGTGTAGATTACAGGGAAATTTTAGAGAACTTTCGTAAAGGCGGTTTTCATAGTGTTTACTAGCCATACAGTACTATTTTTTTAAAAAAATTCGAAAAAAGTCCCATGCCCCACTCCCCCTAATCTTCTAAACTATTTGACAAAGGATGCTAAAATTAAGTACACGTATGTAGATTTTTGTGTAGATTACAGGGAAATTTTAGAGAACTTTCGTAAAGGCGGTTATCATAGTGTTTACTAGCCAAAAAGTACAATTTTTTAATAAAAATTTGAAAAAATACCATGCCCCCCCCCTAATCTTTGAAACTATTTGACTTAGGATGCTGAAATTAGGTACACGTATGTAGATTTTTGTGTAGATTACAGGGAAATTTTAGAGAACTTTCGTAAAGTCGATTTTTATAGTGTATACTAGTCAAAAAGTACATTTTTTTAATAAAAATTTGAAAAAATACCATGCCCCCCCCCTAATCTTTGAAACTATTTGACTTAGGATGCTGAAATAAGGTACACCTATGTAGATTTTTGTGTAGATTACAGGGAAATTTTAGAGAACCTTCGTAAAGGCGGTTTTCATAGTGTTTACTAGCCAAACAGTACTATTTTTTAAAAAAAATAGGAAAAAAGTCCCATGCTCCACTCCCCCTAATCTTCTAAACTATTTGACTAAGGATGCTAAAATTAAGTACACGTATGTAGATTTTTGTGTAGATTACAGGGAAATTTTAGAGAATTTTTGTAAAGGCAGTTTTCATAGTGTTTACTAGCCAAAAAGTACAATTTTTTAATAAAAATTTGAAAAAAATACCATGCCCCACCCCCTAATCTTCTATACTATTTGACTTAGGATGCTGAAATTTAGTACACGTTCGTAGATTTACGTGTAGATTACAGGGAAATTATAAAGAATTTTCGTAAACCAGGTCTTCATAGTGTTTACTAGCCAAAAATACAATTTTTTATAAAAAATGACCTTTCCACCCCCGTAATCTTTTTTGAACTGTTTGACTTAGGGTGCTAAGATTTGGTAAACGTATGTAGATTTACGTGTAGATTACAGCGAAATTATAGAGAACTTTCGTAAGGGCGGTCTTCATAGTGTTTACTAGCCAAAAAGTACAATTTTTTAATAAAAATTTGAAAAAATACCATGCCCCCCCCCCAAATCTTTGAAACTATTTGACTTAGGATGCTGAAATAAGGTACACCTATGTAGATTTTTGTGTAGATTACAGGGAAATTTTAGAGAACTTTCGTAAAGGCGGTTTTCATAGTGTTTACTAGCCATACAGTACTATTTTTTTAAAAAAATTCGAAAAAAGTCCCATGCCCCACTCCCCCTAATCTTCTAAACTATTTGACAAAGGATGCTAAAATTAAGTACACGTATGTAGATTTTTGTGTAGATTACAGGGAAATTTTAGAGAACTTTCGTAAAGGCGGTTTTCATAGTATTTACTAACCAAAAGTAGAATTTTTTAATAAAAATTTTAAAAAAATACCATGCCCCCCAAATCTTTGAAACTATTTGTCTTAGGATGCTGAAAGTAGGTACACGTATGTAGATTTTTGTGTAAATTACAGGGAAATTTTAGAGAACTTTCGTAAAGGCGGTTATCATAGTGTTTACTAGCCAAAAAGTACAATTTTTTAATAAAAATTTGAAAAAAATACCATGCCCCACCCCCTAATCTTCTATACTATTTGACTTAGGATGCTGAAATTTAGTACACGTTCGTAGATTTACGTGTAGATTACAGGGAAATTATAAAGAATTTTCGTAAACCAGGTCTTCATAGTGTTTACTAGCCAAAAATACAATTTTTTAAAAAAAATGATCTTTCCACCCCCGTAATCTTTTGAACTGTTTGACTTAGGGTGCTAAGATTTGGTAAACGTATGTAGATTTTTGTGTAGATTACAGGGAAATTTTAGAGAACTTTCGTAAAGGCGGTTATCATAGTGTTTACTAGCCAAAAAGTACAATTTTTTAATAAAAATTTGAAAAAATACCATGCCCCCCCCCTAATCTTTGAAACTATTTGACTTAGGATGCTGAAATTAGGTACACGTATGTAGATTTTTGTGTAGATTACAGGGAAATTTTAGAGAACTTTCGTAAAGTCGATTTTTATAGTGTATACTAGTCAAAAAGTACATTTTTTTAATAAAAATTTGAAAAAATACCATGCCCCCCCCCCTAATCTTTGAAACTATTTGACTTAGGATGCTGAAATAAGGTACACCTATGTAGATTTTTGTGTAGATTACAGGGAAATTTTAGAGAACCTTCGTAAAGGCGGTTTTCATAGTGTTTACTAGCCAAACAGTACTATTTTTTAAAAAAAATAGGAAAAAAGTCCCATGCTCCACTCCCCCTAATCTTCTAAACTATTTGACTAAGGATGCTAAAATTAAGTACACGTATGTAGATTTTTGTGTAGATTACAGGGAAATTTTAGAGAATTTTTGTAAAGGCAGTTTTCATAGTGTTTACTAGCCAAAAAGTACAATTTTTTAATAAAAATTTGAAAAAAATACCATGCCCCACCCCCTAATCTTCTATACTATTTGACTTAGGATGCTGAAATTTAGTACACGTTCGTAGATTTACGTGTAGATTACAGGGAAATTATAAAGAATTTTCGTAAACCAGGTCTTCATAGTGTTTACTAGCCAAAAATACAATTTTTTAAAAAAAATGACCTTTCCACCCCCGTAATCTTTTGAACTGTTTGACTTAGGGTGCTAAGATTTGGTAAACGTATGTAGATTTACGTGTAGATTACAGCGAAATTATAGAGAACTTTCGTAAGGGCGGTCTTCATAGTGTTTACTAGCCAAAAAGTACAATTTTTTAATAAAAATTTGAAAAAAATACCATGCCCCCCCCCCTAATCTTCTATACTATTTGACTTAGGATGCTGAAATTTAGTACACGTTCGTAGATTTACGTGTAGATTACAGGGAAATTATAAAGAATTTTCGTAAACCAGGTCTTCATGGTGTTTACTAGCCAAAAATACAATTTTTTAAAAAAAATGACCTTTCCACCCCCGTAATCTTTTGAACTGTTTGACTTAGGGTGCTAAAATTTGGTAAACGTATGTAGATTTTTGTGTAGATTACAGGGAAATTTTAGAGAACTTTCGTAAAGGCGGTTATCATAGTGTTTACTAGCCAAGAAGTACAATTTTTTAATAAAAATTTGAAAAAAATACCATGCCCCACCCCCTAATCTTCTATACTTTTTGACTTAGGATGCTAAAATTAAGTACACGTATGTAGATTTTTGTGTAGATTACAGGGAAATTTTAGAGAACTTTCGTAAAGGCGGTTTTCATAGTGTTTACTAGCCATACAGTACTATTTTTTAAAATAATTAAAAAAAATTCCCATGCCCCACTCCCCCTAATCTTCTAAACTATTTGACTAAGGATGCTAAAATTAAGTACACGTACGTAGATTGACGTGTAGATTACATGAAAATTATAGAGAACTTTTGTAAAGTCGGTTTTGATAGTGTATACTAGCCAAAAAGTACAATTTTTTTATAAAAATTTGAAAAAAATACCATGACCCCCGACCCTAATCTTCGAAACTATTTGACTTACGATGCTGAAATTAGGTACACGTATGTAAATTTTTGTGTAGATCACAGGGAAATTTTAGAGAACTGTCGTAAAGGCGGTTTTCATAGTGTTTACTAGCCAAAAAGTACAATTTTTTAATAAAAATTTGAAAAAAATACCATGCCCCCCCGCCTTACTAGCTAAAAATACAATTTTTTAAAAAAAATGACCTTTCCCCCCCGTAATCTTTTGAACTGTTTGACTTAGGATGCTGAAATTTGGTACACGTATGTAGATTTACGTGTAGATTACACTTATATTATAGAGATTATAGAGATTATAGATTATAGATTATAGAGAACTTTCGTAAAGGCGGTCTTCATAGTGTTTACTAGCCAAAAATACAATTTTTTAAAAAAAATGACCTTTCCACACCCGTAATCTTTTGAACTGTTTGACTTAGGGTGCTGAAATTTGGTACACGTATGTAGATTTACGTGTAGCTTAAATGAAAATTAAAGAAAACTTTCGTAAAGTCGGTTTTTATAGTGTATACTAGCCAAAAAGTACAATTTTTTAATAAAAATTTTAAAAAAATACCATGCCCCCCCCCACCTAATCTTCTAAACTATTTAACTTAGGATGCTAAAATTTAGTACACGTACGTAGATTTACGTGTAGATTACAGGAAAATTATAAAGAATTTTAGTAAACGCGGTCTTCTTAATGTTTACTAGCCAAAAATACAATTTTTTAAAAAAAATTAACTTTCCACCCCCGTAATCTTTTGATCTGTTTGACTTAGGGTGCTGAAATTTGGTAAACGTATGTAGATTTACGTGTAGATTATAGCGAAATTATAGATAACTTTCGTAAGGGCGGTCTTCATAGTATTTACTAACCAAAAGTATAATTTTTTAATAAAAATTTGAAAAAATCCCATGCCCCCCCCCCTAATCTTTGAAACTATTTGACTTAGGATGCTGAAATTAGGTACACGTATGTAGATTTTTGTGTAGATTACAGGGAAATTTTAGAGAACTTTCGTAAAGTCGGTTTTTATAGTGTATACTAGCCAAAAAGTACCATTTTTTAATAAAAATTTGAAAAAATACCATGCCCCCCCCCAAATCTTTGAAACTATTTGACTTAGGATGCTGAAATAAGGTACACCTATGTAGATTTTTGTGTAGATTACAGGGAAATTTTAGAGAACTTTCGTAAAGGCGGTTTTCATAGTGTTTACTAGCCATACAGTACTATTTTTTTAAAAAAATTCGAAAAAAGTCCCATGCCCCACTCCCCCTAATCTTCTAAACTATTTGACAAAGGATGCTAAAATTAAGTACACGTATGTAGATTTTTGTGTAGATTACAGGGAAATTTTAGAGAACTTTCGTAAAGGCGGTTTTCATAGTATTTACTAACCAAAAGTAGAATTTTTTAATAAAAATTTTAAAAAAATACCATGCCCCCCAAATCTTTGAAACTATTTGTCTTAGGATGCTGAAAGTAGGTACACGTATGTAGATTTTTGTGTAGATTACAGGGAAATTTTAGAGAACTTTCGTAAAGGCGGTTATCATAGTGTTTACTAGCCAAAAAGTACAATTTTTTAATAAAAATTTGAAAAAATACCATGCCCCCCCCTAATCTTTAAAACTATTTGACTTAGGATGCTGAAATAAGGTACACCTATGTAGATTTTTGTGTAGATTACAGGGAAATTTTAGAGAACCTTCGTAAAGGCGGTTTTCATAGTGTTTACTAGCCAAACAGTACTATTTTTTAAAAAAAATAGGAAAAAAGTCCCATGCTCCACTCCCCCTAATCTTTTAAACTATTTGACTAAGGATGCTAAAATTAAGTACACGTATGTAGATTTTTGTGTAGATTACAGGGAAATTTTAGAGAATTTTCGTAAAGGCAGTTTTCATAGTGTTTACTAGCCAAAAAGTACAATTTTTTAATAAAAATTTGAAAAAAATACCATGCCCCACCCCCTAATCTTCTATACTATTTGACTTAGAATGCTGAAATTTAGTACACGTTCGTAGATTTACGTGTAGATCACAGGGAAATTATAAAGAATTTTCGTAAACCAGGTCTTCATAGTGTTTACTAGCCAAAAATACAATTTTTTAAAAAAAATGACCTTTCCACCCCCGTAATCTTTTGAACTGTTTGACTTAGGGTGCTAAGATTTGGTAAACGTATGTAGATTTACGTGTAGATTACAGCGAAATTATAGAGAACTTTCGTAAGGGCGGTCTTCATAGTGTTTACTAGCCAAAAAGTACAATTTTTTAATAAAAATTTGAAAAAAATACCATGCCCCCCCCCCTAATATTCTATACTATTTGACTTAGGATGCTGAAATTTAGTACACGTTCGTAGATTTACGTGTAGATTACAGGGAAATTATAAAGAATTTTCGTAAACCAGTTCTTCATAGTGTTTACTAGCCAAAAATACAATTTTTTAAAAAAAATGACCTTTCCACCCCCGTAATCTTTTGAACTGTTTGACTTAGGGTGCTAAGATTTGGTAAACGTATGTAGATTTTTGTGTGGATTACAGGGAAATTTTAGAGAACTTTCGTAAAGGCGGTTATCATAGTGTTTACTAGCCAAAAAGTACAATTTTTTAATAAAAATTTGAAAAAATACCATGCCCCCCCCTAATCTTTGAAACTATTTGACTTAGGATGCTGAAATTTAGTACACGTTCGTAGATCTACGTGTAGATTACAGGGAAATTATAAAGAATTTTCGTAAACCAGGTCTTCATAGTGTTTACTAGCCAAAAATACAATTTTTTAAAAAAAATGACCTTTCCACCCCCGTAATCTTTTGAACTGTTTGACTTAGGGTGCTAAGATTTGGTAAACGTATGTAGATTTACGTGTAGATTACAGCGAAATTATAGAGAACTTTCGTAAGGGCGGTCTTCATAGTGTTTACTAGCCAAAAAGTACAATTTTTTAATAAAAATTTGAAAAAAATACCATGCCCCCCCCCCTAATCTTCTATACTATTTGACTTAGGATGCTGAAATTTAGTACACGTTCGTAGATTTACGTGTAGATTACAGGGAAATTATAAAGAATTTTCGTAAACCAGGTCTTCATAGTGTTTACTAGCCAAAAATACAATTTTTTAAAAAAAATGACCTTTCCACCCCCGTAATCTTTTGAACTGTTTGACTTAGGGTGCTAAGATTTGGTAAACGTATGTAGATTTTTGTGTAGATTACAGGGAAATTTTAGAGAACTTTCGTAAAGGCGGTTATCATAGTGTTTACTAGCCAAAAAGTACAATTTTTTAATAAAAATTTGAAAAAAATACCATGCCCCACCCCCTAATCTTCTATACTTTTTGACTTAGGATGCTAAAATTTAGTACACGTACGTAGATTTACGTGTATATTACAGGAAAATTATAAAGAATTTTAGTAAACGCGGTCTTTATAGTGTTTACTAGCCAAAAATACAATTTTTTAAAAAAAATGACCATTCCACCCCCGTAATCTTTTGAATTGTTTGACTTAGGGTGCTGAAATTTGGTAAACATATGTAGATTTACGTGTAGATTACAAGGAAATTTTAGAGAACTTTCGTTAAGGCGGTTTTCATAGTGTTTACTAGCCAAAAAGTAAATTTTTTAATAAAAATTTGAAAAAAATACCATGCCCCCCCAAATCTTTGAAACTATTTGACTTAGGATGCTGAAAGTAGGTACACGTATGTAGATTTTTGTGTAGATTACAGGGAAATTTTAGAGAACTTTCGTAAAGGCGGTTATCATAGTGTTTACTAGCCAAAAAGTACAATTTTTTAATAAAAATTTGAAAAAAATACCATGCCCCACCCCCTAATCTTCTATACTTTTTGACTTAGGATGCTAAAATTAAGTACACGTATGTAGATTTTTGTGTAGATTACAGGGATATTTTAGAGAACTTTCGTAAAGGCGGTTTTCATAGTATTTACTAACCAAAAGTACAATTTTTTAATAAAAATTTGAAAAAAATACCATGCCCCCCTAAATCTTTGAAACTATTTGTCTTAGGATGCTGAAAGTAGGTACACGTATGTAGATTTTTGTGTAGATTACAGGGAAATTTTAGAGAACTTTCGTAAAGGCGGTTTTCATAGTGTTTACTAGCCAAACAGTACTATTTTTTAAAAAAAATACGAAAAAAGTTCCATGCCCCACTCCCCCTAATCTTCTAAACTATTTGACTAAGGATGCTAAAATTAAGTACACGTATGTAGATTTTTGTGTAGATTACAGGGAAATTTTAGAGAACTTTCGTAAAGGCGGTTTTCATAGTGTTTACTAGCCAAACAGTACTATTTTTTAAAATAAAATCAAAAAAATTCCCATGCCCCACTCCCCCTAATCTTCTAAACTATTTGACTAAGGATGCTAAAATTAAGTACACGTACGTAGATTGACGTGTAGATTACATGAAAATTATAGAGAACTTTTGTAAAGTCGGTTTTTATAGTGTATACTAGCCAAAAAGTACAATTTTTTTATAAAAATTTGAAAAAAATACCATGACCCCCCCCCTAATCTTCGAAACTATTTGACTTACGATGCTGAAATTAGGTACACGTATGTAAATTTTTGTGTAGATCACAGGGAAATTTTAAAGAACTTTTGTAAAGGCGGTTATTATAGTGTTTACTAGACAAAAAGTACAATTTTTTAATAAAAATTTGAAAAAAATACCATGCTCCACCTCCTAATCTTTTATACTTTTTGACTTAGGATGCTGAAATTTAGTACACGTTCGTAGATTTACGTGTAGATTACAAGAAAATTATAAAGAATTTTCGTAAACGAGGTCTTCGTAATGTTTACTAGCCAAAAATACAATTTAAAAAAAAAAATGACCTTTCCACCCCCGTAATCTTTTGAACTGTTTGACTTAGGGTGCTGAAATTTGGTAAACGTATGTAGATTTACGTGTAGATTACAGGGAAATTTTAGAGAACTTTCGTAAAGGCGGTTTTCATATATTTACTAGCCTAACAGTACTATTTTTTAAAATAAATTCAAAAAAAGTCCCATGCCCCACTCCCCCTAATCTTCTAAACTATTTGACAAAGGATGCTTAAATTAAGTACACGTATGTAGATTTTTGTGTAGATTATAGGGAAATTTTAGAGAACTTTCGTAAAGGCGGTTATCATAGTCTTTACTAGCCAAAAAGTACAATTTTTTAATAAAAATTTGAAAAAAATACTATGCCCCACCCCCTAATCTTCTATACTATTTGACTTAGGATGCTGAAATTTAGTACACGTTCGTAGATTTACGTGTAGATTACAGGAAAATAATAAAGCATTTTCGTAAACGAGGTCTTCGTAATGTTTACTAGCCAAAAATACAATTTTTTAAAAAAAATGACCATTCCACCCCCGTAATCTTTTGAACTGTTTGACTTAGGGTGCTGAAATTTGGTAAACGTATGTAGATTTCCGTGTAGATTACAGGGAAATTTTAGAGAACTTTCGTAAAGGTGGTTTTCATAGTGTTTACTAGCCAAACAGTACTATTTTTTAAAAAAAATTCGAAAAAAGTCCCATGCCCCACTCTCCCTAATCTTCTAAACTATTTGACTTAGGATGCTGAAAGTAGGTACACGTATGTAAATTTTTGTGTAGATTACAGGGAAATTTTAGAGAACTTTCGTAAAGGCGGTTTTCATAGTGTTTACTGGCCAAACAGTACTATTTTTAAAAAAAAATACGAAAAAAGTCCCATGCCCCACTCCCCCTAATCTTCTAAACTATTTGACTAAGGATGCTAAAATTAAGTACACGTATGTAGATTTTTGTGTAGATTACAGGGAAATTTTAGAGAACTTTCGTAAAGGCGTTTTTCATAGTGTTTATTAGCCAAACAGTACTATTTTTTAAAAAAAATTCGAAAAAAGTCCCATGCCCCACTCCCCCTAATCTTCTAAACTATTTAACTTAGGATGCTGAAATTTGGTAAACGTATGTAGATTTACGTGTAGATTACAGGGAAATTTTAGAGAACTTTCGTAAAGGCGGTTTTCATATATTTACTAGCCTAACAGTACTATTTTTTAAAATAAATTTAAAAAAAGTCCCATGCTCCACTCCCCCTAATCTTTTAAACTATTTGACTAAGGATGCTAAAATTAAGTACACGTATGTAGATTTTTGTGTAGATTACAGGGAAATTTTAGAGAATTTTCGTAAAGGCAGTTTTCATAGTGTTTACTAGCCAAAAAGTACAATTTTTTAATAAAAATTTGAAAAAAATACCATGCCCCACCCCCTAATCTTCTATACTATTTGACTTAGAATGCTGAAATTTAGTACACGTTCGTAGATTTACGTGTAGATCACAGGGAAATTATAAAGAATTTTCGTAAACCAGGTCTTCATAGTGTTTACTAGCCAAAAATACAATTTTTTAAAAAAAATGACCTTTCCACCCCCGTAATCTTTTGAACTGTTTGACTTAGGGTGCTAAGATTTGGTAAACGTATGTAGATTTACGTGTAGATTACAGCGAAATTATAGAGAACTTTCGTAAGGGCGGTCTTCATAGTGTTTACTAGCCAAAAAGTACAATTTTTTAATAAAAATTTGAAAAAAATACCATGCCCCCCCCCCTAATATTCTATACTATTTGACTTAGGATGCTGAAATTTAGTACACGTTCGTAGATTTACGTGTAGATTACAGGGAAATTATAAAGAATTTTCGTAAACCAGTTCTTCATAGTGTTTACTAGCCAAAAATACAATTTTTTAAAAAAAATGACCTTTCCACCCCCGTAATCTTTTGAACTGTTTGACTTAGGGTGCTAAGATTTGGTAAACGTATGTAGATTTTTGTGTGGATTACAGGGAAATTTTAGAGAACTTTCGTAAAGGCGGTTATCATAGTGTTTACTAGCCAAAAAGTACAATTTTTTAATAAAAATTTGAAAAAATACCATGCCCCCCCCTAATCTTTGAAACTATTTGACTTAGGATGCTGAAATTTAGTACACGTTCGTAGATCTACGTGTAGATTACAGGGAAATTATAAAGAATTTTCGTAAACCAGGTCTTCATAGTGTTTACTAGCCAAAAATACAATTTTTTAAAAAAAATGACCTTTCCACCCCCGTAATCTTTTGAACTGTTTGACTTAGGGTGCTAAGATTTGGTAAACGTATGTAGATTTACGTGTAGATTACAGCGAAATTATAGAGAACTTTCGTAAGGGCGGTCTTCATAGTGTTTACTAGCCAAAAAGTACAATTTTTTAATAAAAATTTGAAAAAAATACCATGCCCCCCCCCCTAATCTTCTATACTATTTGACTTAGGATGCTGAAATTTAGTACACGTTCGTAGATTTACGTGTAGATTACAGGGAAATTATAAAGAATTTTCGTAAACCAGGTCTTCATAGTGTTTACTAGCCAAAAATACAATTTTTTAAAAAAAATGACCTTTCCACCCCCGTAATCTTTTGAACTGTTTGACTTAGGGTGCTAAGATTTGGTAAACGTATGTAGATTTTTGTGTAGATTACAGGGAAATTTTAGAGAACTTTCGTAAAGGCGGTTATCATAGTGTTTACTAGCCAAAAAGTACAATTTTTTAATAAAAATTTGAAAAAAATACCATGCCCCACCCCCTAATCTTCTATACTTTTTGACTTAGGATGCTAAAATTTAGTACACGTACGTAGATTTACGTGTATATTACAGGAAAATTATAAAGAATTTTAGTAAACGCGGTCTTTATAGTGTTTACTAGCCAAAAATACAATTTTTTAAAAAAAATGACCATTCCACCCCCGTAATCTTTTGAATTGTTTGACTTAGGGTGCTGAAATTTGGTAAACATATGTAGATTTACGTGTAGATTACAAGGAAATTTTAGAGAACTTTCGTTAAGGCGGTTTTCATAGTGTTTACTAGCCAAAAAGTAAATTTTTTAATAAAAATTTGAAAAAAATACCATGCCCCCCCAAATCTTTGAAACTATTTGACTTAGGATGCTGAAAGTAGGTACACGTATGTAGATTTTTGTGTAGATTACAGGGAAATTTTAGAGAACTTTCGTAAAGGCGGTTATCATAGTGTTTACTAGCCAAAAAGTACAATTTTTTAATAAAAATTTGAAAAAAATACCATGCCCCACCCCCTAATCTTCTATACTTTTTGACTTAGGATGCTAAAATTAAGTACACGTATGTAGATTTTTGTGTAGATTACAGGGATATTTTAGAGAACTTTCGTAAAGGCGGTTTTCATAGTATTTACTAACCAAAAGTACAATTTTTTAATAAAAATTTGAAAAAAATACCATGCCCCCCTAAATCTTTGAAACTATTTGTCTTAGGATGCTGAAAGTAGGTACACGTATGTAGATTTTTGTGTAGATTACAGGGAAATTTTAGAGAACTTTCGTAAAGGCGGTTTTCATAGTGTTTACTAGCCAAACAGTACTATTTTTTAAAAAAAATACGAAAAAAGTTCCATGCCCCACTCCCCCTAATCTTCTAAACTATTTGACTAAGGATGCTAAAATTAAGTACACGTATGTAGATTTTTGTGTAGATTACAGGGAAATTTTAGAGAACTTTCGTAAAGGCGGTTTTCATAGTGTTTACTAGCCAAACAGTACTATTTTTTAAAATAAAATCAAAAAAATTCCCATGCCCCACTCCCCCTAATCTTCTAAACTATTTGACTAAGGATGCTAAAATTAAGTACACGTACGTAGATTGACGTGTAGATTACATGAAAATTATAGAGAACTTTTGTAAAGTCGGTTTTTATAGTGTATACTAGCCAAAAAGTACAATTTTTTTATAAAAATTTGAAAAAAATACCATGACCCCCCCCCTAATCTTCGAAACTATTTGACTTACGATGCTGAAATTAGGTACACGTATGTAAATTTTTGTGTAGATCACAGGGAAATTTTAAAGAACTTTTGTAAAGGCGGTTATTATAGTGTTTACTAGACAAAAAGTACAATTTTTTAATAAAAATTTGAAAAAAATACCATGCTCCACCTCCTAATCTTTTATACTTTTTGACTTAGGATGCTGAAATTTAGTACACGTTCGTAGATTTACGTGTAGATTACAAGAAAATTATAAAGAATTTTCGTAAACGAGGTCTTCGTAATGTTTACTAGCCAAAAATACAATTTAAAAAAAAAAATGACCTTTCCACCCCCGTAATCTTTTGAACTGTTTGACTTAGGGTGCTGAAATTTGGTAAACGTATGTAGATTTACGTGTAGATTACAGGGAAATTTTAGAGAACTTTCGTAAAGGCGGTTTTCATATATTTACTAGCCTAACAGTACTATTTTTTAAAATAAATTCAAAAAAAGTCCCATGCCCCACTCCCCCTAATCTTCTAAACTATTTGACAAAGGATGCTTAAATTAAGTACACGTATGTAGATTTTTGTGTAGATTATAGGGAAATTTTAGAGAACTTTCGTAAAGGCGGTTATCATAGTCTTTACTAGCCAAAAAGTACAATTTTTTAATAAAAATTTGAAAAAAATACTATGCCCCACCCCCTAATCTTCTATACTATTTGACTTAGGATGCTGAAATTTAGTACACGTTCGTAGATTTACGTGTAGATTACAGGAAAATAATAAAGCATTTTCGTAAACGAGGTCTTCGTAATGTTTACTAGCCAAAAATACAATTTTTTAAAAAAAATGACCATTCCACCCCCGTAATCTTTTGAACTGTTTGACTTAGGGTGCTGAAATTTGGTAAACGTATGTAGATTTCCGTGTAGATTACAGGGAAATTTTAGAGAACTTTCGTAAAGGTGGTTTTCATAGTGTTTACTAGCCAAACAGTACTATTTTTTAAAAAAAATTCGAAAAAAGTCCCATGCCCCACTCTCCCTAATCTTCTAAACTATTTGACTTAGGATGCTGAAAGTAGGTACACGTATGTAAATTTTTGTGTAGATTACAGGGAAATTTTAGAGAACTTTCGTAAAGGCGGTTTTCATAGTGTTTACTGGCCAAACAGTACTATTTTTAAAAAAAAATACGAAAAAAGTCCCATGCCCCACTCCCCCTAATCTTCTAAACTATTTGACTAAGGATGCTAAAATTAAGTACACGTATGTAGATTTTTGTGTAGATTACAGGGAAATTTTAGAGAACTTTCGTAAAGGCGTTTTTCATAGTGTTTATTAGCCAAACAGTACTATTTTTTAAAAAAAATTCGAAAAAAGTCCCATGCCCCACTCCCCCTAATCTTCTAAACTATTTAACTTAGGATGCTGAAATTTGGTAAACGTATGTAGATTTACGTGTAGATTACAGGGAAATTTTAGAGAACTTTCGTAAAGGCGGTTTTCATATATTTACTAGCCTAACAGTACTATTTTTTAAAATAAATTTAAAAAAAGTCCCATGCCCCACTCCCCCTAATCTTCTAAACTATTTGACTAAGGATGCTAAAATTAAGTACACGTACGTAGATTGACGTGTAGATTACATGAAAATTTTAGAGAACTTTCGTAAAGGCGGTTTTTATAGTGTATACTAGCCAAAAAGTACAATTTTTTAATAAAAATTTGAAAAAAATACCATGCCCCACCCCCTAATCTTCTATACTTTTTGACTTAGGATGCTGAAATTTAGTACACGTTCGTAGATTTACGTGTAGATTACAGGAAAATTATAAAGCATTTTCGTAAACGAGGTCTTCGTAATGTTTACTAGCCAAAAATACAATTTTTTAAAAAAAATGACCTTTCCACCCCCGTAATCTTTTGAACTGTTTGACTTAGGGTGCTGAAATTTGGTAAACGTATGTAGATTTCCGTGTAGATTACAGGGAAATTTTAGAGAACTTTCGTAAAGGCGGTTTTCATAGTGTTTACTAGCCAAACAGTACTATTTTTTAAAAAAAATTCGAAAAAAGTCCCATGCCCCACTCCCCCTAATCTTCTAAACTATTTGACTTAGGATGCTGAAAGTAGGTACACGTATGTAGATTTTTGTGTAGATTACAGGGAAATTTTAGAGAACTTTCGTAATGGCGGTTTTCATATATTTACTAGCCAAACAGTACTATTTTTTAAAAAAAATTCGAAAAAAGTCCCATGCCCCACTCCCCCAAATCTTTAAAACTATTTGACCTAGGATGCTGAAAGTAGGTACACATATGTAGATTTATGTGTAGATTACAGGAAAATTATAGAGAACTTTCGTAAAGTCGGTTTTTATAGTGTATAATAGCCAAAAAGTACAATTTTTTAATAAAAATTTGAAAAAAAATACCATGCTCCCCCAAATCTTTGAGACTATTTGATTTAGGATGCTGAAAGTAGGTACACGTATGTAGATTTTTGTGTAGATTACAGGGAAATTTTAGAGAACTTTCGTAAAGGCGGTTTTCATAGTGTTTACTAGCCAAACAGTACTATTTTTTAATAAAAATTCGAAAAAAGTCCGATGCCCCACTCCCCCTAATCTTCTAAACTATTTGACAAAGGATGCTAAAATTAAGTACACGTATGTAGATTTTTGTGTAGATTACAGGGAAATTTTAGAGAACTTTCGTAAAGGCGGTTTTCATAGTGTTTACTAGCCAAAAAGTACAATTTTTTAATAAAAATTTGAAAAAAATACCATGCCCCACTCCCCCTAATCTTCTAAACTATTTGACTAAGGATGCTAAAATTAAGTACACGTATCTAGATTTTTGTGTAGATTACAGGGAAATTTTAGAGAACTTCCGTAAAGGCGGTTTTCATAGTGTTTACTAGCCAAAAAGTACAATTTTTTAATAAAAATTTGAAAAAAATACCATGCCCCCCCCCCTAATCTTCTAAACTATTTAACTTAGGATGCTGAAATTTAGTACACGTACGTAGATTTACGTGTAGATTACAGGAAAATTATAAACAATTTTAGTAAACGCGGTCTTCATAATGTTTACTAGCTAAAAATGAAATTTTTTAAAAAAAATGACATTTCCACCCCCGTAATCTTTTGAACTGTTTGACTTAGGGTGCTGAAATTTGGTAAACGTATGTAGATTTCCGTGTAGATTACAGGGAAATTTAAGAGAACTTTCGTAAAGGTGGTTTTCATAGTGTTTACTAGCCAAACAGTACTATTTTTTAAAAAAAATTCGAAAAAAGTCCCATGCCCCACTCTCCCTAATCTTCTAAACTATTTGACTTAGGATGCTGAAAGTAGGTACACGTATGTAGATTTTTGTGTAGATTACAGGGAAATTTTAGAGAACTTTCGTAAAGGCGGTTTTCATAGTGTTTACTAGCCAAACAGTACTATTTTTAAAAAAAAATACGAAAAAAGTCCCATGCCCCACTCCCCCTAATCTTCTAAACTATTTGACTAAGGATGCTAAAATTAAGTACACGTACGTAGATTGACGTGTAGATTACATGAAAATTTTAGAGAACTTTCGTAAAGGCGGTTTTTATAGTGTATACTAGCCAAAAAGTACAATTTTTTAATAAAAATTTGAAAAAAATACCATGCCCCCCCCTTCTATTCTTCGAAACTATTTGACTTAGGATGCTGAAATTAGGTACACGTATGTAGATTTTTGTGTAGATTACATGGAAATTTTAGAGAACTTTCGTAAAGGCGGTTTTCATAGTGTTTACTAGCCAAACAGTACTATTTTTTAAAAAAAATACGAAAAAAGTCCCATGCCCCACTCCCCCTAATCTTCTAAATTATTTGACTAAGGATGCTAAAATTAAGTACACGTATGTAGATTTTTGTGTAGATTACAGGGAAATTTTAGAGAACTTTCGTAAAGGCGTTTTTCATAGTGTTTACTAGCCAAAAAGTACAATTTTTTAATAAAAATTTGAAAAAAATACCATGCCCCACCCCCTAATCTTCTATACTTTTTGACTTAGGATGCTGAAATTTAGTACACGTTCGTAGATTTACGTGTAGATTAAAGGAAAATTATAAAGCATTTTCGTAAACGAGGTCTTCGTAATGTTTACTAGCCAAAAATACAATTTTTTAAAAAAAATGACCATTCCACCCCCGTAATCTTTTGAACTGTTTGACTTAGGGTGCTGAAATTTGGTAAACGTATGTAGATTTCCATGTAGATTACAGGGAAATTTTAGAGAACTTTCGTAAAGGCGGTTTTCATAGTGTTTACTAGCCAAACAGTACTATTTTTTAAAAAAAATTCGAAAAAAGTCCCATGCCCCAGTACCCCCTAATCTTCTAAACTATTTGACTTAGGATGCTGAAAGTAGGTACACGTATGTAAATTTTTGTGTAGATTACAGGGAAATTTTAGAGAACTTTCGTAAAGGCGGTTTTCATATATTTACTAGCCAAACAGTACTATTTTTAAAAAAAATTCGAAAAAAGTCCCATGCCCCACTCCCCCAAATCTTTAAAACTATTTGACTTAGGATGCTGAAAGTAGGTACACATATGTAGATTTATGTGTAGATTACAGGAAAATTATAGAGAACTTTCGTAAAGTCGGTTTTTATAGTGTATAATAGCCAAAAAGTACAATTTTTTAATAAAAATTTGAAAAAAAATACCATGCTCCCCCAAATCTTTGAGACTATTTGATTTAGGATGCTGAAAGTAGGTACACGTATGTAGATTTTTGTGTAGATTACAGGGAAATTTTAGAGAACTTTCGTAAAGGCGGTTTTCATAGTGTTTACTAGCCAAAAAGTACTATTTTTTAAAAAAAATTCGAAAAAAGTCCCATGCCCCACTCCCCCAAATCTTTACAACTATTTGACTTAGGATGCTGAAAGTAGGTACACATATGTAGATTTATGTGTAGATTACAGGAAAATTATAGAGAACTTTCGTAAAGTCGTTTTTTATAGTGTATAATAGCCAAAAAGTACAATTTTTTAATAAAAATTTGAAAAAAAATACCATGCTCCCCCAAATCTTTGAGACTATTTGATTTAGGATGCTGAAAGTAGGTACACGTATGTAGATTTTTGTGTAGATTACAGGGAAATTTTAGAGAACTTTCGTAAAGGCAGTTTTCATAGTGTTTACTAGCCAAACAGTACTATTTTTTAATAAAAATTCGAAAAAAGTCCGATGCCCCACTCCCCCTAATCTTCTAATCTATTTGACAAAGGATGCTAAAATTAAGTACACGTATGTAGATTTTTGTGTAGATTACAGGGAAATTTTAGAGAACTTTCGTAAAGGCGGTTTTCATAGTGTTTACTAGCCAAAAAGTACAATTTTTTAATAAAAATTTGAAAAAAATACCATGCCCCCCCCCCCTAATCTTCTAAACTATTTGACTAAGGATGCTAAAATTAAGTACACGTATGTAGATTTTTGTGTAGATTATAGGGAAATTTTAGAGAACTTTCGTAAAGGCGGTTTTCATAGTGTTTACTAGCCAAAAAGTACAATTTTTTAATAAAAATTTGAAAAAAATACCATGCCCCCCCCCCCTAATCTTCTAAACTATTCAACTTAGGATGCTGAAATTTAGTACACGTACGTAGATTTACGTGTAGATTACAGGAAAATTATAAACAATTTTAGTAAACGCGGTCTTCATAATGTTTACTAGCCAAAAATAAAATTTTTTTAAAAAAATGACCTTTCCACCCCCGTAATCTTTTGAACTGTTTGACTTAGGGTACTGAAATTTGGTAAACGTTTGTAGATTTACGTGTAGATTACAGCGAATTTATAGAAAACTTTCGTAAGGGCGGTCTTCATAGTATTTTCTAACCAAAAGTACAATTTTTTAATAAAAATTTGAAAAAAATACCATGCCCCCCCAAATCTTTGAAACTATTTGACTTAGGATGCTGAAAGTAGGTACACGTATGTAGATTTTTGTGTAGATTACAGGGAAATTTTAGAGAATTTTCGTAAAGGCGGTTTTCATAGTGTTTACTAGCCAAACAGTACTATTTTTTAAAAAAAATTCGAATAAAGTCCCATGCCCCTCTCCCCCTAATCTTCTAAACTATTTGACAAAGGATGCTAAAATTAAGTACACGTATGTAGATTTTTGTGTAGATTACAGGGAAATTTTAGAGAACTTTCGTAAAGGCGGTTTTCATAGTGTTTACTAGCCAAAAAGTACAATTTTTTAATAAAAATTTGAAAAAAATACCATGCCCCCCCCCCCTAATCTTCTAAACTATTTGACTAAGGATGCTAAAATTAAGTACACGTATGTAGATTTTTGTGTAGATTACAGGGAAATTTTAGAGAACTTTCGTAAAGGCGGTTTTCATAGTGTTTACTAGCCAAAAAGTACAATTTTTTAATAAAAATTTGAAAAAAATACCATGCCCCCCCCCCTAATCTTCTAAACTATTTAACTTAGGATGCTGAAATTTAGTACACGTACGTAGATTTACGTGTAGATTACAGGAAAATTATAAACAATTTTAGTAAACGTGGTCTTCATAATGTTTACTAGCCAAAAATAAAATTTTTTAAAAAAAATGACCTTTCCACCCCCGTAATCTTTTGAACTGTTTGACTTAGGGTACTGAAATTTGGTAAACGTTTGTAGATTTACGTGTAGATTACAGCGAATTTATAGAAAACTTTCGTAAGGGCGGTCTTCATAGTATTTTCTAACCAAAAGTACAATTTTTTAATAAAAATTTGAAAAAAATACCATGCCCCCCCAAATCTTTGAAACTATTTGACTTAGGATGCTGAAAGTAGGTACACGTATGTAGATTTTTGTGTAGATTACAGGGAAATTTTATAGAACTTTCGTAAAGGCGGTTTTCATATATTTACTAGCCAAACAGTACTATTTTTTAAAATAAATTCAAAAAAAGTCCCATGTCCCACTCCCCCTAATCTTCTAAACTATTTGACTAAGGATGCTAAAATTAAGTACACGTACGTAGATTTACGTGTAGATTACATGAAAATTATAGAGAACTTTCGTAAAGTCGATTTTTATAGTGTATACTTGCCAAAAAGTACAATTTTTTAATAAAAATTTGAAAAAATACCATGCCCCCCCCCCCTAATCTTGGAAACTATTTGACTTAGGATGCTGAAAGTAGGTACACGTATGTAGATTTTTGTGTAGATTACAGGGAAATTTTAGAGAACTTTCGTAAAGGCGGTTATCATAGTGTTTACTAGCCAAAAAGTACAATTTTTTAATAAAAATTTGAAAAAATCTTATGCCCCCCCCCCTAATCTTTGAAACTATTTGACTTAGGATGCTGAAATTAGGTACACGTATGTAGATTTTTGTGTAGATTACAGGGAAATTTTAGAGAACTTTCGTAAAGGCGGTTTTCATAGTATTTACTAACCAAAAGTAGAATTTTTTAATAAAAATTTTAAAAAAATACCATGCCCCCCAAATCTTTGAAACTATTTGTCTTAGGATGCTGAAAGTAGGTACACGTATGTAGATTTTTGTGTAGATTACAGGGAAATTTTAGAGAACTTTCGTAAAGGCGGTTATCATAGTGTTTACTAGCCAAAAAGTACAATTTTTTAATAAAAATTTGAAAAAAATACCATGCCCCACCCCCTAATCTTCTATACTATTTGACTTAGGATGCTGAAATTTAGTACACGTTCGTAGATTTACGTGTAGATTACAGGGAAATTATAAAGAATTTTCGTAAACCAGGTCTTCATAGTGTTTACTAGCCAAAAATACAATTTTTTATAAAAAATGACCTTTCCACCCCCGTAATCTTTTGAACTGTTTGACTTAGGGTGCTAAGATTTGGTAAACGTATGTAGATTTACGTGTAGATTACAGCGAAATTATAGAGAACTTTCGTAAGGGCGGTCTTCATAGTGTTTACTAGCCAAAAAGTACAATTTTTTAATAAAAATTTGAAAAAATACCATGCCCCCCCCCCCAAATCTTTGAAACTATTTGACTTAGGATGCTGAAATAAGGTACACCTATGTAGATTTTTGTGTAGATTACAGGGAAATTTTAGAGAACTTTCGTAAAGGCGGTTTTCATAGTGTTTACTAGCCATACAGTACTATTTTTTTAAAAAAATTCGAAAAAAGTCCCATGCCCCACTCCCCCTAATCTTCTAAACTATTTGACAAAGGATGCTAAAATTAAGTACACGTATGTAGATTTTTGTGTAGATTACAGGGAAATTTTAGAGAACTTTCGTAAAGGCGGTTTTCATAGTATTTACTAACCAAAAGTAGAATTTTTTAATAAAAATTTTAAAAAAATACCATGCCCCCCAAATCTTTGAAACTATTTGTCTTAGGATGCTGAAAGTAGGTACACGTATGTAGATTTTTGTGTAGATTACAGGGAAATTTTAGAGAACTTTCGTAAAGGCGGTTATCATAGTGTTTACTAGCCAAAAAGTACAATTTTTTAATAAAAATTTGAAAAAAATACCATGCCCCACCCCCTAATCTTCTATACTATTTAACTTAGGATGCTGAAATTTAGTACACGAACGTAGATTTACGTGTAGATTACAGGAAAATTATAAACAATTTTAGTAAACGTGGTCTTCATAATGTTTACTAGCCAAAAATAAAATTTTTTAAAAAAAATGACCTTTCCACCCCCGTAATCTTTTGAACTGTTTGACTTAGGGTACTGAAATTTGGTAAACGTTTGTAGATTTACGTGTAGATTACAGCGAATTTATAGAAAACTTTCGTAAGGGCGGTCTTCATAGTATTTTCTAACCAAAAGTACAATTTTTTAATAAAAATTTGAAAAAAATACCATGCCCCCCCAAATCTTTGAAACTATTTGACTTAGGATGCTGAAAGTAGGTACACGTATGTAGATTTTTGTGTAGATTACAGGGAAATTTTATAGAACTTTCGTAAAGGCGGTTTTCATATATTTACTAGCCAAACAGTACTATTTTTTAAAATAAATTCAAAAAAAGTCCCATGTCCCACTCCCCCTAATCTTCTAAACTATTTGACTAAGGATGCTAAAATTAAGTACACGTACGTAGATTTACGTGTAGATTACATGAAAATTATAGAGAACTTTCGTAAAGTCGATTTTTATAGTGTATACTTGCCAAAAAGTACAATTTTTTAATAAAAATTTGAAAAAATACCATGCCCCCCCCCCTAATCTTGGAAACTATTTGACTTAGGATGCTGAAAGTAGGTACACGTATGTAGATTTTTGTGTAGATTACAGGGAAATTTTAGAGAACTTTCGTAAAGGCGGTTATCATAGTGTTTACTAGCCAAAAAGTACAATTTTTTAATAAAAATTTGAAAAAATCTTATGCCCCCCCCCCTAATCTTTGAAACTATTTGACTTAGGATGCTGAAATTAGGTACACGTATGTAGATTTTTGTGTAGATTACAGGGAAATTTTAGAGAACTTTCGTAAAGGCGGTTTTCATAGTATTTACTAACCAAAAGTAGAATTTTTTAATAAAAATTTTAAAAAAATACCATGCCCCCCAAATCTTTGAAACTATTTGTCTTAGGATGCTGAAAGTAGGTACACGTATGTAGATTTTTGTGTAGATTACAGGGAAATTTTAGAGAACTTTCGTAAAGGCGGTTATCATAGTGTTTACTAGCCAAAAAGTACAATTTTTTAATAAAAATTTGAAAAAAATACCATGCCCCACCCCCTAATCTTCTATACTATTTGACTTAGGATGCTGAAATTTAGTACACGTTCGTAGATTTACGTGTAGATTACAGGGAAATTATAAAGAATTTTCGTAAACCAGGTCTTCATAGTGTTTACTAGCCAAAAATACAATTTTTTATAAAAAATGACCTTTCCACCCCCGTAATCTTTTGAACTGTTTGACTTAGGGTGCTAAGATTTGGTAAACGTATGTAGATTTACGTGTAGATTACAGCGAAATTATAGAGAACTTTCGTAAGGGCGGTCTTCATAGTGTTTACTAGCCAAAAAGTACAATTTTTTAATAAAAATTTGAAAAAATACCATGCCCCCCCCCCAAATCTTTGAAACTATTTGACTTAGGATGCTGAAATAAGGTACACCTATGTAGATTTTTGTGTAGATTACAGGGAAATTTTAGAGAACTTTCGTAAAGGCGGTTTTCATAGTGTTTACTAGCCATACAGTACTATTTTTTTAAAAAAATTCGAAAAAAGTCCCATGCCCCACTCCCCCTAATCTTCTAAACTATTTGACAAAGGATGCTAAAATTAAGTACACGTATGTAGATTTTTGTGTAGATTACAGGGAAATTTTAGAGAACTTTCGTAAAGGCGGTTTTCATAGTATTTACTAACCAAAAGTAGAATTTTTTAATAAAAATTTTAAAAAAATACCATGCCCCCCAAATCTTTGAAACTATTTGTCTTAGGATGCTGAAAGTAGGTACACGTATGTAGATTTTTGTGTAGATTACAGGGAAATTTTAGAGAACTTTCGTAAAGGCGGTTATCATAGTGTTTACTAGCCAAAAAGTACAATTTTTTAATAAAAATTTGAAAAAAATACCATGCCCCACCCCCTAATCTTCTATACTATTTGACTTAGGATGCTGAAATTTAGTACACGTTCGTAGATTTACGTGTAGATTACAGGGAAATTATAAAGAATTTTCGTAAACCAGGTCTTCATAGTGTTTACTAGCCAAAAATACAATTTTTTATAAAAAATGACCTTTCCACCCCCGTAATCTTTTGAACTGTTTGACTTAGGGTGCTAAGATTTGGTAAACGTATGTAGATTTACGTGTAGATTACAGCGAAATTATAGAGAACTTTCGTAAGGGCGGTCTTCATAGTGTTTACTAGCCAAAAAGTACAATTTTTTAATAAAAATTTGAAAAAATACCATGCCCCCCCCCCCCAAATCTTTGAAACTATTTGACTTAGGATGCTGAAATAAGGTACACCTATGTAGATTTTTGTGTAGATTACAGGGAAATTTTAGAGAACTTTCATAAAGGCGGTTTTCATAGTGTTTACTAGCCATACAGTACTATTTTTTTAAAAAAATTCGAAAAAAGTCCCATGCCCCACTCCCCCTAATCTTCTAAACTATTTGACAAAGGATGCTAAAATTAAGTACACGTATGTAGATTTTTGTGTAGATTACAGGGAAATTTTAGAGAACTTTCGTAAAGGCGGTTTTCATAGTATTTACTAACCAAAAGTAGAATTTTTTAATAAAAATTTTAAAAAAATACCATGCCCCCCAAATCTTTGAAACTATTTGTCTTAGGATGCTGAAAGTAGGTACACGTATGTAGATTTTTTTGTAGATTACAGGGAAATTTTAGAGAACTTTCGTAAAGGCGGTTATCATAGTGTTTACTAGCCAAAAAGTACAATTTTTTAATAAAAATTTGAAAAAAATACCATGCCCCACCCCCTAATCTTCTATACTATTTGACTTAGGATGCTGAAATTTAGTACACGTTCGTAGATTTACGTGTAGATTACAGGGAAATTATAAAGAATTTTCGTAAACCAGGTCTTCATAGTGTTTACTAGCCAAAAATACAATTTTTTATAAAAAATGACCTTTCCACCCCCGTAATCTTTTGAACTGTTTGACTTAGGGTGCTAAGATTTGGTAAACGTATGTAGATTTACGTGTAGATTACAGCGAAATTATAGAGAACTTTCGTAAGGGCGGTCTTCATAGTGTTTACTAGCCAAAAAGTACAATTTTTTAATAAAAATTTGAAAAAAATACCATGCCCCCCAAATCTTTGAAACTATTTGTCTTAGGATGCTGAAAGTAGGTACACGTATGTAGATTTTTGTGTAGATTACAGGGAAATTTTAGAGAACTTTCGTAAAGGCGGTTATCATAGTGTTTACTAGCCAAAAAGTACAATTTTTTAATAAAAATTTGAAAAAAATACCATGCCCCACCCCCTAATCTTCTATACTATTTGACTTAGGATGCTGAAATTTAGTACACGTTCGTAGATTTACGTGTAGATTACAGGGAAATTATAAAGAATTTTCGTAAACCAGGTCTTCATAGTGTTTACTAGCCAAAAATACAATTTTTTATAAAAAATGACCTTTCCACCCCCGTAATCTTTTGAACTGTTTGACTTAGGGTGCTAAGATTTGGTAAACGTATGTAGATTTACGTGTAGATTACAGCGAAATTATAGAGAACTTTCGTAAGGGCGGTCTTCATAGTGTTTACTAGCCAAAAAGTACAATTTTTTAATAAAAATTGAAAAAATACCATGCCCCCCCCCCAAATCTTTGAAACTATTTGACTTAGGATGCTGAAATAAGGTACACCTATGTAGATT
>JAZKLR010000887.1:0-35608 GCA_037103525.1 Ganaspis brasiliensis
ATGCGCACTAGAGTCCTAACCTACAAATACACGCCTACTAGATTTCCAATGCCCAATACATGCGCACTAGATTTCCAATGCCCAAATACATGCGCACTAGAGTCCTAACCTACAAATACACGCCCACTAGATTTCCAATGCCCAATACATGCGCACTAGAGTCCTAACCTACAAATGCATGCGCACTGGATTTCCAATGCCCAAATACATGCGCACTAGAGTCCTAACCTACAAATACACGCCCACTAGATTTCCAATGCCCAAATACATGCGCACTAGAGTCCTAACCGACAAATACACGCCCACTAGATTTCCAATGCCCAAATACATGCGCACTAGAGTCCTAACCTACAAATACACGCCTACTAGATTTCCAATGCCCAATACATGCGCACTAGATTTCCAATGCCCAAATACATGCGCACTAGAGTCCTAACCTACAAATATACGCCCACTAGATTTCCAATGCCCAATACATGCGCACTAGAGTCCTAACCTACAAATGCATCCGCACTAGATTTCCAATGCCCAAATACATGCGCACTAGAGTCCTAACCTACAAATACACGCCCACTAGATTTCCAATGCTCAAATACATGCGCACTAGAGTCCTAACCTACAAATACACGCCCACTAGATTTCCAATGCCCAAATACATGCGCACTAGAGTCCTAACCTACAAATACACGCCCACCAGATTTCCAATGCCCAATACATGCGCACTAGAGTCCTAACCTACAAATACACGCCCACTAGATTTCCAATGCCCAAATACATGCGCACTAGAGTCCTAACCTACAAATACACGCCCACTAGATTTCCAATGCCCAAATACATGCGCACTAGAGTCCTAACCTACAAATACACGCCTACTAGATTTCCAATGCCCAAATACATGCGCACTAGAGTCCTAACCTACAAATACACGCCCACCAGATTTCCAATGCCCAATACATGCGCACTAGAGTCCTAACCTACAAATGCATGCGCATTAGATTTCCAATGCCCAAATACATGCGCACTAGAGTCCTAACCTACAAATACACGCCCACTAGATTTCCAATGCCCAAATACATGCGCACTAGAGTCCTAACCTACAAATACACGCCTACTAGATTTCCAATGCCCAATACATGCGCACTAGAGTCCTAACCTACAAATGCATCCGCACTAGATTTCCAATGCCCAACTACATGCGCACTAGAGTCCTAACCTACAAATACACGCCCACTAGATTTCCAATGCCCAAATACATGCGCACTAGAGTCCTAACCTACAAATACACGCCCATTAGATTTCCAATGCCCAATACATGCGCACTAGAGTCCTAACCTACAAATGCATGCGCACTAGATTTCCAATGCCCAAATACATGCGCACTAGAGTCCTAACCTACAAATACACGCCCACTAGATTTCCAATGCCCAAATACATGCGCACTAGAGTCCTAACCTACAAATACACGCCTACTAGATTTCCAATGCCCAATACATGCGCACTAGAGTCCTAACCTACAAATGCATCCGCACTAGATTTCCAATGCCCAAATACATGCGCACTAGAGTCCTAACCTACAAATACACGCCCACTAGATTTCCAATGCCCAAATACATGCGCACTAGAGTCCTAACCTACAAATACCCGCCCACTAGATTTTCAATGCCCAAATACATGCGCACTAGAGTCCTAACCTACAAATACACGCCCACTAGATTTCCAATGCCCAAATACATGCGCACTAGAGTCCTAACCTACAAATACACGCCCACCAGATTTTCAATGCCTAATACATGCGCACTAGAGTCCTAACCTACAAATACACGCCCACTAGATTTCCAATGCCCAAATACATGCGCACTAGAGTCCTAACCTACAAATACACGCCTACTAGATTTCCAATGCCCAATACATGCGCAGTAGATTTCCAATGCCCAAATACATGCGCACTAGAGTCCTAACCTACAAATACACGCCCACTAGATTTCCAATGCCCAAATACATGCGCACTAGAGTCCTAACCTACAAATACACGCCCACTAGATTTCCAATGCCCAAATACATGCGCACTAGAGTCCTAACCTACAAATACACGCCTACTAGATTTCCAATGCCCAATACATGCGCAGTAGATTTCCAATGCCCAAATACATGCGCACTAGAGTCCTAACCTACAAATACACGCCCACTAGATTTCCAATGCCCAAATACATGCGCACTAGAGTCCTAACCTACAAATACACGCCCACTAGATTTCCAATGCCCAAATACATGCGCACTAGAGTCCTAACCTACAAATACACGCCTACTAGATTTCCAATGCCCAATACATGCGCACTAGATTTCCAATGCCCAAATACATGCGCACTAGAGTCCTAACCTACAAATACACGCCTACTAGATTTCCAATGCCCAATACATGCGCAGTAGATTTCCAATGCCCAAATACATGCGCACTAGAGTCCTAACCTACAAATACACGCCCACTAGATTTCCAATGCCCAAATACATGCGCACTAGAGTCCTAACCTACAAATACACGCCCACTAGATTTCCAATGCCCAAATACATGCGCACTAGAGTCCTAACCTACAAATACACGCCCACTAGATTTCCAATGCCCAAATACATGCGCACTAGAGTCCTAACCTACAAATACACGCCCACTAGATTTCCAATGCCCAAATACATGCGCACTAGAGTCCTAACCTACAAATACACGCCCACTAGATTTCCAATGCCCAATACATGCGCACTAGAGTCCTAACCTACAAATGCATGCGCACTAGATTTCCAATGCCCAAATACATGCGCACTAGAGTCCTAACCTACAAATACACGCCCACTAGATTTCCAATGCCCAAATACATGCGCACTAGAGTCCTAACCTACAAATACACGCCCACTAGATTTCCAATGCCCAAATACATGCGCACTAGAGTCCTAACCTACAAATACACGCCTACTAGATTTCCAATGCCCAATACATGCGCACTAGATTTCCAATGCCCAAATACATGCGCACTAGAGTCCTAACCTACAAATACACGCCAACTAGATTTCCAATGCCCAAATACATGCGCACTAGAGTCCTAACCTACAAATACACGCCCACTAGATTTCCAATGCCCAAATACATGCGCACTAGAGTCCTAACCTACAAATACACGCCCACCAGATTTCCAATGCCCAATACATGCGCACTAGAGTCCTAACCTACAAATGCATGCGCATTAGATTTCCAATGCCCAAATACATGCGCACTAGAGTCCTAACCTACAAATACACGCCCACTAGATTTCCAATGCCCAAATACATCCGCACTAGAGTCCTAACCTACAAATACACGCCTACTAGATTTCCAATGCCCAATACATGCGCACTAGAGTCCTAACCTACAAATGCATCCGCACTAGATTTCCAATGCCCAAATACATGCGCACTAGAGTCCTAACCTACAAATACACGCCCACTAGATTTCCAATGCCTAAATACATGCGCACTAGAGTCCTAACCTACAAATACACGCCCATTAGATTTCCAATGCCCAATACATGCGCACTAGAGTCCTAACCTACAAATGCATGCGCACTAGATTTCCAATGCCCAAATACATGCGCACTAGAGTCCTAACCTACAAATACACGCCCACTAGATTTCCAATGCCCAAATACATGCGCACTAGAGTCCTAACCTACAAATACACGCCTACTAGATTTCCAATGCCCAATACATGCGCACTAGAGTCCTAACCTACAAATGCATCCGCACTAGATTTCCAATGCCCAAATACATGCACACTAGAGTCCTAACCTACAAATACACGCCCACTAGATTTCCAATGCCCAAATACATGCGCACTAGAGTCCTAACCTACAAATACACGCCCACTAGATTTCCAATGCCCAAATACATGCGCACTAGAGTCCTAACCTACAAATACACGCCCACTAGATTTCCAATGCCCAAATACATGCGCACTAGAGTCCTAACCTACAAATACACGCCCACCAGATTTTCAATGCCTAATACATGCGCACTAGACTCCTAACCTACAAATACACGCCCACTAGATTTCCAATGCCCAAATACATGCGCACTAGAGTCCTAACCTACAAATACACGCCTACTAGATTTCCAATGCCCAATACATGCGCAGTAGATTTCCAATGCCCAAATACATGCGCACTAGAGTCCTAACCTACAAATACACGCCCACTAGATTTCCAATGCCCAAATACATGCGCACTAGAGTCCTAACCTACAAATACACGCCCACTAGATTTCCAATGCCCAAATACATGCGCACTAGAGTCCTAACCTACAAATACACGCCTACTAGATTTCCAATGCCCAATACATGCGCACTAGATTTCCAATGCCCAAATACATGCGCACTAGAGTCCTAACCTACAAATACACGCCCACTAGATTTCCAATGCCTCAATACATGCGCACTAGAGTCCTAACCTACAAATACACGCCCACCAGATTTCTAATGCCCAATACATGCGCAGTAGAGTCCTAACCTACAAATACACGCCCACTAGATTTCCAATGCCCAAATACATGCGCACTGGAGTCCTAACCTACAAATACACGCCCACTAGATTTTCAATGCCCAAATACATGCGCACTAGAGTCCTAACCTACAAATACACGCCTACTAGATTTCCAATGCCCAATACATGCGCACTAGATTTCCAATGCCCAAATACATGCGCACTAGAGTCCTAACCTACAAATACACGCCCACTAGATTTCCAATGCCCAAATACATGCGCACTAGAGTCCTAACCTACAAATACACGCCCACTAGATTTCCAATGCCCAAATACATGCGCACTAGAGTCCTAACCTACAAATACACGCCCACTAGATTTCCAATGCCCAATACATGCGCACTAGAGTCCTAACCTACAAATGCATGCGCACTAGATTTCCAATGCCCAAATACATGCGCACTAGAGTCCTAACCTACAAATACACGCCCACTAGATTTCCAATGCCCAAATACATGCGCACTAGAGTCCTAACCTACAAATACACGCCTACTAGATTTCCAATGCCCAATTCATGCGCACTAGAGTCCTAACCTACAAATTCATCCGCAATAGATTTCCAATGCCCAAATACATGCGCACTAGAGTCTAACCTACAAATACACGCCCACCAGATTTCCAATGCCCAATACATGCGCACTAGAGTCCTAACCTACAAATACACGCCCACTAGATTTCCAATGCCCAAATACATGCGCACTAGAGTCCTAACCTACAAATACACGCCCACTAGATTTCCAATGCCCAAATACATGCGCACTAGAGTCCTAACCTACAAATACACGCCTACTAGATTTCCAATGCCCAAATACATGCGCACTAGAGTCCTAACCTACAAATACACGCCCACCAGATTTCCAATGCCCAATACATGCGCACTAGAGTCCTAACCTACAAATGCATGCGCATTAGATTTCCAATGCCCAAATACATGCGCACTAGAGTCCTAACCTACAAATACACGCCCACTAGATTTCCAATGCCCAAATACATGCGCACTAGAGTCCTAACCTACAAATACACGCCTACTAGATTTCCAATGCCCAATACATGCGCACTAGAGTCCTAACCTACAAATGCATCCGCACTAGATTTCCAATGCCCAACTACATGCGCACTAGAGTCCTAACCTACAAATACACGCCCACTAGATTTCCAATGCCCAAATACATGCGCACTAGAGTCCTAACCTACAAATACACGCCCATTAGATTTCCAATGCCCAATACATGCGCACTAGAGTCCTAACCTACAAATGCATGCGCACTAGATTTCCAATGCCCAAATACATGCGCACTAGAGTCCTAACCTACAAATACACGCCCACTAGATTTCCAATGCCCAAATACATGCGCACTAGAGTCCTAACCTACAAATACACGCCTACTAGATTTCCAATGCCCAATACATGCGCACTAGAGTCCTAACCTACAAATGCATCCGCACTAGATTTCCAATGCCCAAATACATGCGCACTAGAGTCCTAACCTACAAATACACGCCCACTAGATTTCCAATGCCCAAATACATGCGCACTAGAGTCCTAACCTACAAATACCCGCCCACTAGATTTTCAATGCCCAAATACATGCGCACTAGAGTCCTAACCTACAAATACACGCCCACTAGATTTCCAATGCCCAAATACATGCGCACTAGAGTCCTAACCTACAAATACACGCCCACCAGATTTTCAATGCCTAATACATGCGCACTAGAGTCCTAACCTACAAATACACGCCCACTAGATTTCCAATGCCCAAATACATGCGCACTAGAGTCCTAACCTACAAATACACGCCTACTAGATTTCCAATGCCCAATACATGCGCAGTAGATTTCCAATGCCCAAATACATGCGCACTAGAGTCCTAACCTACAAATACACGCCCACTAGATTTCCAATGCCCAAATACATGCGCACTAGAGTCCTAACCTACAAATACACGCCCACTAGATTTCCAATGCCCAAATACATGCGCACTAGAGTCCTAACCTACAAATACACGCCTACTAGATTTCCAATGCCCAATACATGCGCACTAGATTTCCAATGCCCAAATACATGCGCACTAGAGTCCTAACCTACAAATACACGCCCACTAGATTTCCAATGCCTCAATACATGCGCACTAGAGTCCTAACCTACAAATACACGCCCACCAGATTTCCAATGCCCAATACATGCGCACTAGAGTCCTAACCTACAAATACACGCCCACTAGATTTCCAATGCCCAAATACATGCGCACTGGAGTCCTAACCTACAAATACACGCCCACTAGATTTTCAATGCCCAAATACATGCGCACTAGAGTCCTAACCTACAAATACACGCCTACTAGATTTCCAATGCCCAATACATGCGCACTAGATTTCCAATGCCCAAATACATGCGCACTAGAGTCCTAACCTACAAATACACGCCCACTAGATTTCCAATGCCCAAATACATGCGCACTAGAGTCCTAACCTACAAATACACGCCCACTAGATTTCCAATGCCCAAATACATGCGCACTAGAGTCCTAACCTACAAATACACGCCCACTAGATTTCCAATGCCCAATACATGCGCACTAGAGTCCTAACCTACAAATGCATGCGCACTAGATTTCCAATGCCCAAATACATGCGCACTAGAGTCCTAACCTACAAATACACGCCCACTAGATTTCCAATGCCCAAATACATGCGCACTAGAGTCCTAACCTACAAATACACGCCCACTAGATTTCCAATGCCCAAATACATGCGCACTAGAGTCCTAACCTACAAATACACGCCTACTAGATTTCCAATGCCCAATACATGCGCACTAGATTTCCAATGCCCAAATACATGCGCACTAGAGTCCTAACCTACAAATACACGCCAACTAGATTTCCAATGCCCAAATACATGCGCACTAGAGTCCTAACCTACAAATACACGCCCACTAGATTTCCAATGCCCAAATACATGCGCACTAGAGTCCTAACCTACAAATACACGCCCACCAGATTTCCAATGCCCAATACATGCGCACTAGAGTCCTAACCTACAAATGCATGCGCATTAGATTTCCAATGCCCAAATACATGCGCACTAGAGTCCTAACCTACAAATACACGCCCACTAGATTTCCAATGCCCAAATACATCCGCACTAGAGTCCTAACCTACAAATACACGCCTACTAGATTTCCAATGCCCAATACATGCGCACTAGAGTCCTAACCTACAAATGCATCCGCACTAGATTTCCAATGCCCAAATACATGCGCACTAGAGTCCTAACCTACAAATACACGCCCACTAGATTTCCAATGCCTAAATACATGCGCACTAGAGTCCTAACCTACAAATACACGCCCATTAGATTTCCAATGCCCAATACATGCGCACTAGAGTCCTAACCTACAAATGCATGCGCACTAGATTTCCAATGCCCAAATACATGCGCACTAGAGTCCTAACCTACAAATACACGCCCACTAGATTTCCAATGCCCAAATACATGCGCACTAGAGTCCTAACCTACAAATACACGCCTACTAGATTTCCAATGCCCAATACATGCGCACTAGAGTCCTAACCTACAAATGCATCCGCACTAGATTTCCAATGCCCAATACATGCGCACTAGAGTCCTAACCTACAAATACACGCCCACTAGATTTCCAATGCCCAAATACATGCGCACTGGAGTCCTAACCTACAAATACACGCCCACTAGATTTTCAATGCCCAAATACATGCGCACTAGAGTCCTAACCTACAAATACACGCCTACTAGATTTCCAATGCCCAATACATGCGCACTAGATTTCCAATGCCCAAATACATGCGCACTAGAGTCCTAACCTACAAATACACGCCCACTAGATTTCCAATGCCCAATACATGCGCACTAGAGTCCTAACCTACAAATGCATGCGCACTGGATTTCCAATGCCCAAATACATGCGCACTAGAGTCCTAACCTACAAATACACGCCCACTAGATTTCCAATGCCCAAATACATGCGCACTAGAGTCCTAACCGACAAATACACGCCCACTAGATTTCCAATGCCCAAATACATGCGCACTAGAGTCCTAACCTACAAATACACGCCTACTAGATTTCCAATGCCCAATACATGCGCACTAGATTTCCAATGCCCAAATACATGCGCACTAGAGTCCTAACCTACAAATATACGCCCACTAGATTTCCAATGCCCAATACATGCGCACTAGAGTCCTAACCTACAAATGCATCCGCACTAGATTTCCAATGCCCAAATACATGCGCACTAGAGTCCTAACCTACAAATACACGCCCACTAGATTTCCAATGCTCAAATACATGCGCACTAGAGTCCTAACCTACAAATACACGCCCACTAGATTTCCAATGCCCAAATACATGCGCACTAGAGTCCTAACCTACAAATACACGCCCACCAGATTTCCAATGCCCAATACATGCGCACTAGAGTCCTAACCTACAAATACACGCCCACTAGATTTCCAATGCCCAAATACATGCGCACTAGAGTCCTAACCTACAAATACACGCCCACTAGATTTCCAATGCCCAAATACATGCGCACTAGAGTCCTAACCTACAAATACACGCCTACTAGATTTCCAATGCCCAAATACATGCGCACTAGAGTCCTAACCTACAAATACACGCCCACCAGATTTCCAATGCCCAATACATGCGCACTAGAGTCCTAACCTACAAATGCATGCGCATTAGATTTCCAATGCCCAAATACATGCGCACTAGAGTCCTAACCTACAAATACACGCCCACTAGATTTCCAATGCCCAAATACATGCGCACTAGAGTCCTAACCTACAAATACACGCCTACTAGATTTCCAATGCCCAATACATGCGCACTAGAGTCCTAACCTACAAATGCATCCGCACTAGATTTCCAATGCCCAACTACATGCGCACTAGAGTCCTAACCTACAAATACACGCCCACTAGATTTCCAATGCCCAAATACATGCGCACTAGAGTCCTAACCTACAAATACACGCCCATTAGATTTCCAATGCCCAATACATGCGCACTAGAGTCCTAACCTACAAATGCATGCGCACTAGATTTCCAATGCCCAAATACATGCGCACTAGAGTCCTAACCTACAAATACACGCCCACTAGATTTCCAATGCCCAAATACATGCGCACTAGAGTCCTAACCTACAAATACACGCCTACTAGATTTCCAATGCCCAATACATGCGCACTAGAGTCCTAACCTACAAATGCATCCGCACTAGATTTCCAATGCCCAAATACATGCGCACTAGAGTCCTAACCTACAAATACACGCCCACTAGATTTCCAATGCCCAAATACATGCGCACTAGAGTCCTAACCTACAAATACCCGCCCACTAGATTTTCAATGCCCAAATACATGCGCACTAGAGTCCTAACCTACAAATACACGCCCACTAGATTTCCAATGCCCAAATACATGCGCACTAGAGTCCTAACCTACAAATACACGCCCACCAGATTTTCAATGCCTAATACATGCGCACTAGAGTCCTAACCTACAAATACACGCCCACTAGATTTCCAATGCCCAAATACATGCGCACTAGAGTCCTAACCTACAAATACACGCCTACTAGATTTCCAATGCCCAATACATGCGCAGTAGATTTCCAATGCCCAAATACATGCGCACTAGAGTCCTAACCTACAAATACACGCCCACTAGATTTCCAATGCCCAAATACATGCGCACTAGAGTCCTAACCTACAAATACACGCCCACTAGATTTCCAATGCCCAAATACATGCGCACTAGAGTCCTAACCTACAAATACACGCCTACTAGATTTCCAATGCCCAATACATGCGCAGTAGATTTCCAATGCCCAAATACATGCGCACTAGAGTCCTAACCTACAAATACACGCCCACTAGATTTCCAATGCCCAAATACATGCGCACTAGAGTCCTAACCTACAAATACACGCCCACTAGATTTCCAATGCCCAAATACATGCGCACTAGAGTCCTAACCTACAAATACACGCCTACTAGATTTCCAATGCCCAATACATGCGCACTAGATTTCCAATGCCCAAATACATGCGCACTAGAGTCCTAACCTACAAATACACGCCTACTAGATTTCCAATGCCCAATACATGCGCAGTAGATTTCCAATGCCCAAATACATGCGCACTAGAGTCCTAACCTACAAATACACGCCCACTAGATTTCCAATGCCCAAATACATGCGCACTAGAGTCCTAACCTACAAATACACGCCCACTAGATTTCCAATGCCCAAATACATGCGCACTAGAGTCCTAACCTACAAATACACGCCCACTAGATTTCCAATGCCCAAATACATGCGCACTAGAGTCCTAACCTACAAATACACGCCCACTAGATTTCCAATGCCCAAATACATGCGCACTAGAGTCCTAACCTACAAATACACGCCCACTAGATTTCCAATGCCCAATACATGCGCACTAGAGTCCTAACCTACAAATGCATGCGCACTAGATTTCCAATGCCCAAATACATGCGCACTAGAGTCCTAACCTACAAATACACGCCCACTAGATTTCCAATGCCCAAATACATGCGCACTAGAGTCCTAACCTACAAATACACGCCCACTAGATTTCCAATGCCCAAATACATGCGCACTAGAGTCCTAACCTACAAATACACGCCTACTAGATTTCCAATGCCCAATACATGCGCACTAGATTTCCAATGCCCAAATACATGCGCACTAGAGTCCTAACCTACAAATACACGCCAACTAGATTTCCAATGCCCAAATACATGCGCACTAGAGTCCTAACCTACAAATACACGCCCACTAGATTTCCAATGCCCAAATACATGCGCACTAGAGTCCTAACCTACAAATACACGCCCACCAGATTTCCAATGCCCAATACATGCGCACTAGAGTCCTAACCTACAAATGCATGCGCATTAGATTTCCAATGCCCAAATACATGCGCACTAGAGTCCTAACCTACAAATACACGCCCACTAGATTTCCAATGCCCAAATACATCCGCACTAGAGTCCTAACCTACAAATACACGCCTACTAGATTTCCAATGCCCAATACATGCGCACTAGAGTCCTAACCTACAAATGCATCCGCACTAGATTTCCAATGCCCAAATACATGCGCACTAGAGTCCTAACCTACAAATACACGCCCACTAGATTTCCAATGCCTAAATACATGCGCACTAGAGTCCTAACCTACAAATACACGCCCATTAGATTTCCAATGCCCAATACATGCGCACTAGAGTCCTAACCTACAAATGCATGCGCACTAGATTTCCAATGCCCAAATACATGCGCACTAGAGTCCTAACCTACAAATACACGCCCACTAGATTTCCAATGCCCAAATACATGCGCACTAGAGTCCTAACCTACAAATACACGCCTACTAGATTTCCAATGCCCAATACATGCGCACTAGAGTCCTAACCTACAAATGCATCCGCACTAGATTTCCAATGCCCAAATACATGCACACTAGAGTCCTAACCTACAAATACACGCCCACTAGATTTCCAATGCCCAAATACATGCGCACTAGAGTCCTAACCTACAAATACACGCCCACTAGATTTCCAATGCCCAAATACATGCGCACTAGAGTCCTAACCTACAAATACACGCCCACTAGATTTCCAATGCCCAAATACATGCGCACTAGAGTCCTAACCTACAAATACACGCCCACCAGATTTTCAATGCCTAATACATGCGCACTAGACTCCTAACCTACAAATACACGCCCACTAGATTTCCAATGCCCAAATACATGCGCACTAGAGTCCTAACCTACAAATACACGCCTACTAGATTTCCAATGCCCAATACATGCGCAGTAGATTTCCAATGCCCAAATACATGCGCACTAGAGTCCTAACCTACAAATACACGCCCACTAGATTTCCAATGCCCAAATACATGCGCACTAGAGTCCTAACCTACAAATACACGCCCACTAGATTTCCAATGCCCAAATACATGCGCACTAGAGTCCTAACCTACAAATACACGCCTACTAGATTTCCAATGCCCAATACATGCGCACTAGATTTCCAATGCCCAAATACATGCGCACTAGAGTCCTAACCTACAAATACACGCCCACTAGATTTCCAATGCCTCAATACATGCGCACTAGAGTCCTAACCTACAAATACACGCCCACCAGATTTCTAATGCCCAATACATGCGCAGTAGAGTCCTAACCTACAAATACACGCCCACTAGATTTCCAATGCCCAAATACATGCGCACTGGAGTCCTAACCTACAAATACACGCCCACTAGATTTTCAATGCCCAAATACATGCGCACTAGAGTCCTAACCTACAAATACACGCCTACTAGATTTCCAATGCCCAATACATGCGCACTAGATTTCCAATGCCCAAATACATGCGCACTAGAGTCCTAACCTACAAATACACGCCCACTAGATTTCCAATGCCCAAATACATGCGCACTAGAGTCCTAACCTACAAATACACGCCCACTAGATTTCCAATGCCCAAATACATGCGCACTAGAGTCCTAACCTACAAATACACGCCCACTAGATTTCCAATGCCCAATACATGCGCACTAGAGTCCTAACCTACAAATGCATGCGCACTAGATTTCCAATGCCCAAATACATGCGCACTAGAGTCCTAACCTACAAATACACGCCCACTAGATTTCCAATGCCCAAATACATGCGCACTAGAGTCCTAACCTACAAATACACGCCTACTAGATTTCCAATGCCCAATTCATGCGCACTAGAGTCCTAACCTACAAATTCATCCGCAATAGATTTCCAATGCCCAAATACATGCGCACTAGAGTCTAACCTACAAATACACGCCCACCAGATTTCCAATGCCCAATACATGCGCACTAGAGTCCTAACCTACAAATACACGCCCACTAGATTTCCAATGCCCAAATACATGCGCACTAGAGTCCTAACCTACAAATACACGCCCACTAGATTTCCAATGCCCAAATACATGCGCACTAGAGTCCTAACCTACAAATACACGCCTACTAGATTTCCAATGCCCAAATACATGCGCACTAGAGTCCTAACCTACAAATACACGCCCACCAGATTTCCAATGCCCAATACATGCGCACTAGAGTCCTAACCTACAAATGCATGCGCATTAGATTTCCAATGCCCAAATACATGCGCACTAGAGTCCTAACCTACAAATACACGCCCACTAGATTTCCAATGCCCAAATACATGCGCACTAGAGTCCTAACCTACAAATACACGCCTACTAGATTTCCAATGCCCAATACATGCGCACTAGAGTCCTAACCTACAAATGCATCCGCACTAGATTTCCAATGCCCAACTACATGCGCACTAGAGTCCTAACCTACAAATACACGCCCACTAGATTTCCAATGCCCAAATACATGCGCACTAGAGTCCTAACCTACAAATACACGCCCATTAGATTTCCAATGCCCAATACATGCGCACTAGAGTCCTAACCTACAAATGCATGCGCACTAGATTTCCAATGCCCAAATACATGCGCACTAGAGTCCTAACCTACAAATACACGCCCACTAGATTTCCAATGCCCAAATACATGCGCACTAGAGTCCTAACCTACAAATACACGCCTACTAGATTTCCAATGCCCAATACATGCGCACTAGAGTCCTAACCTACAAATGCATCCGCACTAGATTTCCAATGCCCAAATACATGCGCACTAGAGTCCTAACCTACAAATACACGCCCACTAGATTTCCAATGCCCAAATACATGCGCACTAGAGTCCTAACCTACAAATACCCGCCCACTAGATTTTCAATGCCCAAATACATGCGCACTAGAGTCCTAACCTACAAATACACGCCCACTAGATTTCCAATGCCCAAATACATGCGCACTAGAGTCCTAACCTACAAATACACGCCCACCAGATTTTCAATGCCTAATACATGCGCACTAGAGTCCTAACCTACAAATACACGCCCACTAGATTTCCAATGCCCAAATACATGCGCACTAGAGTCCTAACCTACAAATACACGCCTACTAGATTTCCAATGCCCAATACATGCGCAGTAGATTTCCAATGCCCAAATACATGCGCACTAGAGTCCTAACCTACAAATACACGCCCACTAGATTTCCAATGCCCAAATACATGCGCACTAGAGTCCTAACCTACAAATACACGCCCACTAGATTTCCAATGCCCAAATACATGCGCACTAGAGTCCTAACCTACAAATACACGCCTACTAGATTTCCAATGCCCAATACATGCGCACTAGATTTCCAATGCCCAAATACATGCGCACTAGAGTCCTAACCTACAAATACACGCCCACTAGATTTCCAATGCCTCAATACATGCGCACTAGAGTCCTAACCTACAAATACACGCCCACCAGATTTCCAATGCCCAATACATGCGCACTAGAGTCCTAACCTACAAATACACGCCCACTAGATTTCCAATGCCCAAATACATGCGCACTGGAGTCCTAACCTACAAATACACGCCCACTAGATTTTCAATGCCCAAATACATGCGCACTAGAGTCCTAACCTACAAATACACGCCTACTAGATTTCCAATGCCCAATACATGCGCACTAGATTTCCAATGCCCAAATACATGCGCACTAGAGTCCTAACCTACAAATACACGCCCACTAGATTTCCAATGCCCAAATACATGCGCACTAGAGTCCTAACCTACAAATACACGCCCACTAGATTTCCAATGCCCAAATACATGCGCACTAGAGTCCTAACCTACAAATACACGCCCACTAGATTTCCAATGCCCAATACATGCGCACTAGAGTCCTAACCTACAAATGCATGCGCACTAGATTTCCAATGCCCAAATACATGCGCACTAGAGTCCTAACCTACAAATACACGCCCACTAGATTTCCAATGCCCAAATACATGCGCACTAGAGTCCTAACCTACAAATACACGCCCACTAGATTTCCAATGCCCAAATACATGCGCACTAGAGTCCTAACCTACAAATACACGCCTACTAGATTTCCAATGCCCAATACATGCGCACTAGATTTCCAATGCCCAAATACATGCGCACTAGAGTCCTAACCTACAAATACACGCCAACTAGATTTCCAATGCCCAAATACATGCGCACTAGAGTCCTAACCTACAAATACACGCCCACTAGATTTCCAATGCCCAAATACATGCGCACTAGAGTCCTAACCTACAAATACACGCCCACCAGATTTCCAATGCCCAATACATGCGCACTAGAGTCCTAACCTACAAATGCATGCGCATTAGATTTCCAATGCCCAAATACATGCGCACTAGAGTCCTAACCTACAAATACACGCCCACTAGATTTCCAATGCCCAAATACATCCGCACTAGAGTCCTAACCTACAAATACACGCCTACTAGATTTCCAATGCCCAATACATGCGCACTAGAGTCCTAACCTACAAATGCATCCGCACTAGATTTCCAATGCCCAAATACATGCGCACTAGAGTCCTAACCTACAAATACACGCCCACTAGATTTCCAATGCCTAAATACATGCGCACTAGAGTCCTAACCTACAAATACACGCCCATTAGATTTCCAATGCCCAATACATGCGCACTAGAGTCCTAACCTACAAATGCATGCGCACTAGATTTCCAATGCCCAAATACATGCGCACTAGAGTCCTAACCTACAAATACACGCCCACTAGATTTCCAATGCCCAAATACATGCGCACTAGAGTCCTAACCTACAAATACACGCCTACTAGATTTCCAATGCCCAATACATGCGCACTAGAGTCCTAACCTACAAATGCATCCGCACTAGATTTCCAATGCCCAAATACATGCGCACTAGAGTCCTAACCTACAAATACACGCCCACTAGATTTCCAATGCCCAAATACATGCGCACTAGAGTCCTAACCTACAAATACACGCCCACTAGATTTCCAATGCCCAAATACATGCGCACTAGAGTCCTAACCTACAAATACACGCCCACTAGATTTCCAATGCCCAAATACATGCGCACTAGAGTCCTAACCTACAAATACACGCCCACCAGATTTTCAATGCCTAATACATGCGCACTAGACTCCTAACCTACAAATACACGCCCACTAGATTTCCAATGCCCAAATACATGCGCACTAGAGTCCTAACCTACAAATACACGCCTACTAGATTTCCAATGCCCAATACATGCGCAGTAGATTTCCAATGCCCAAATACATGCGCACTAGAGTCCTAACCTACAAATACACGCCCACTAGATTTCCAATGCCCAAATACATGCGCACTAGAGTCCTAACCTACAAATACACGCCCACTAGATTTCCAATGCCCAAATACATGCGCACTAGAGTCCTAACCTACAAATACACGCCTACTAGATTTCCAATGCCCAATACATGCGCACTAGATTTCCAATGCCCAAATACATGCGCACTAGAGTCCTAACCTACAAATACACGCCCACTAGATTTCCAATGCCTCAATACATGCGCACTAGAGTCCTAACCTACAAATACACGCCCACCAGATTTCTAATGCCCAATACATGCGCAGTAGAGTCCTAACCTACAAATACACGCCCACTAGATTTCCAATGCCCAAATACATGCGCACTGGAGTCCTAACCTACAAATACACGCCCACTAGATTTTCAATGCCCAAATACATGCGCACTAGAGTCCTAACCTACAAATACACGCCTACTAGATTTCCAATGCCCAATACATGCGCACTAGATTTCCAATGCCCAAATACATGCGCACTAGAGTCCTAACCTACAAATACACGCCCACTAGATTTCCAATGCCCAAATACATGCGCACTAGAGTCCTAACCTACAAATACACGCCCACTAGATTTCCAATGCCCAAATACATGCGCACTAGAGTCCTAACCTACAAATACACGCCCACTAGATTTCCAATGCCCAATACATGCGCACTAGAGTCCTAACCTACAAATGCATGCGCACTAGATTTCCAATGCCCAAATACATGCGCACTAGAGTCCTAACCTACAAATACACGCCCACTAGATTTCCAATGCCCAAATACATGCGCACTAGAGTCCTAACCTACAAATACACGCCTACTAGATTTCCAATGCCCAATTCATGCGCACTAGAGTCCTAACCTACAAATTCATCCGCAATAGATTTCCAATGCCCAAATACATGCGCACTAGAGTCCTAACCTACAAATACACGCCCACTAGATTTCCAATGCCCAATACATGCGCACTAGATTTCCAATGCCCAAATACATGCGCACTAGAGTCCTAACCTACAAATACACGCCCACCAGATTTCCAATGCCCAATACATGCGCACCAGAGTCCTAACCTACAAATACACGCCCACTAGATTTCCAATGCCCAATACATGCGCACTAGAGTCCTAACCTACAAATACACGCCTACTAGATTTCCAATGCCCAATACATGCGCACTAGATTTCCAATGCCCAAATACATGCGCACTAGAGTCCTAACCTACAAATACACGCCCACTAGATTTCCAATGCCCAATACATGCGCACTAGAGTCCTAACCTACAAATGCATGCGCACTAGATTTTCAATGCTTAAATACATGCGCACTAGAGTCCTAACCTACAAATACACGCCCACTAGATTTCCAATGCCCAAATACATCCGCACTAGAGTCCTAACCTACAAATACACGCCTACTAGATTTCCAATGCCCAATACATGCGCACTAGAGTCCTAACCTACAAATACACGCCCACCAGATTTCCAATGCCCAATACATGCGCACTAGAGTCCTAACCTACAAATACACGCCCACTAGATTTCCAATGCCCAAATACATGCGCACTGGAGTCCTAACCTACAAATACACGCCCACTAGATTTTCAATGCCCAAATACATGCGCACTAGAGTCCTAACCTACAAATACACGCCTACTAGATTTCCAATGCCCAATACATGCGCACTAGATTTCCAATGCCCAAATACATGCGCACTAGAGTCCTAACCTACAAATACACGCCCACTAGATTTCCAATGCCCAAATACATGCGCACTAGAGTCCTAACCTACAAATACACGCCCACTAGATTTCCAATGCCCAAATACATGCGCACTAGAGTCCTAACCTACAAATACACGCCCACTAGATTTCCAATGCCCAATACATGCGCACTAGAGTCCTAACCTACAAATGCATGCGCACTAGATTTCCAATGCCCAAATACATGCGCACTAGAGTCCTAACCTACAAATACACGCCCACTAGATTTCCAATGCCCAAATACATGCGCACTAGAGTCCTAACCTACAAATACACGCCCACTAGATTTCCAATGCCCAAATACATGCGCACTAGAGTCCTAACCTACAAATACACGCCTACTAGATTTCCAATGCCCAATACATGCGCACTAGATTTCCAATGCCCAAATACATGCGCACTAGAGTCCTAACCTACAAATACACGCCAACTAGATTTCCAATGCCCAAATACATGCGCACTAGAGTCCTAACCTACAAATACACGCCCACTAGATTTCCAATGCCCAAATACATGCGCACTAGAGTCCTAACCTACAAATACACGCCCACCAGATTTCCAATGCCCAATACATGCGCACTAGAGTCCTAACCTACAAATGCATGCGCATTAGATTTCCAATGCCCAAATACATGCGCACTAGAGTCCTAACCTACAAATACACGCCCACTAGATTTCCAATGCCCAAATACATCCGCACTAGAGTCCTAACCTACAAATACACGCCTACTAGATTTCCAATGCCCAATACATGCGCACTAGAGTCCTAACCTACAAACGCATCCGCACTAGATTTCCAATGCCCAAATACATGCGCACTAGAGTCCTAACCTACAAATACACGCCCACTAGATTTCCAATGCCTAAATACATGCGCACTAGAGTCCTAACCTACAAATACACGCCCATTAGATTTCCAATGCCCAATACATGCGCACTAGAGTCCTAACCTACAAATGCATGCGCACTAGATTTCCAATGCTTAAATACATGCGCACTAGAGTCCTAACCTACAAATACACGCCCACTAGATTTCCAATGCCCAAATACATGCGCACTAGAGTCCTAACCTACAAATACACGCCTACTAGATTTCCAATGCCCAATACATGCGCACTAGAGTCCTAACCTACAAATGCATCCGCACTAGATTTCCAATGCCCAAATACATGCGCACTAGAGTCCTAACCTACAAATACACGCCCACTAGATTTCCAATGCCCAAATACATGCGCACTAGAGTCCTAACCTACAAATACACGCCCACTAGATTTCCAATGCCCAAATACATGCGCACTAGAGTCCTAACCTACAAATACACGCCCACTAGATTTCCAATGCCCAAATACATGCGCACTAGAGTCCTAACCTACAAATACACGCCCACCAGATTTTCAATGCCTAATACATGCGCACTAGACTCCTAACCTACAAATACACGCCCACTAGATTTCCAATGCCCAAATACATGCGCACTAGAGTCCTAACCTACAAATACACGCCTACTAGATTTTCAATGCCCAATACATGCGCAGTAGATTTCCAATGCCCAAATACATGCGCACTAGAGTCCTAACCTACAAATACACGCCCACTAGATTTCCAATGCCCAAATACATGCGCACTAGAGTCCTAACCTACAAATACACGCCCACTAGATTTCCAATGCCCAAATACATGCGCACTAGAGTCCTAACCTACAAATACACGCCTACTAGATTTCCAATGCCCAATACATGCGCACTAGATTTCCAATGCCCAAATACATGCGCACTAGAGTCCTAACCTACAAATACACGCCCACTAGATTTCCAATGCCTCAATACATGCGCACTAGAGTCCTAACCTACAAATACACGCCCACCAGATTTCCAATGCCCAATACATGCGCAGTAGAGTCCTAACCTACAAATACACGCCCACTAGATTTCCAATGCCCAAATACATGCGCACTGGAGTCCTAACCTACAAATACACGCCCACTAGATTTTCAATGCCCAAATACATGCGCACTAGAGTCCTAACCTACAAATACACGCCTACTAGATTTCCAATGCCCAATACATGCGCACTAGATTTCCAATGCCCAAATACATGCGCACTAGAGTCCTAACCTACAAATACACGCCCACTAGATTTCCAATGCCCAAATACATGCGCACTAGAGTCCTAACCTACAAATACACGCCCACTAGATTTCCAATGCCCAAATACATGCGCACTAGAGTCCTAACCTACAAATACACGCCCACTAGATTTCCAATGCCCAATACATGCGCACTAGAGTCCTAACCTGCAAATGCATGCGCACTAGATTTCCAATGCCCAAATACATGCGCACTAGAGTCCTAACCTACAAATACACGCCCACTAGATTTCCAATGCCCAAATACATGCGCACTAGAGTCCTAACCTACAAATACACGCCTACTAGATTTCCAATGCCCAATTCATGCGCACTAGAGTCCTAACCTACAAATTCATCCGCAATAGATTTCCAATGCCCAAATACATGCGCACTAGAGTCCTAACCTACAAATACACGCCCACTAGATTTCCAATGCCCAATACATGCGCACTAGATTTCCAATGCCCAAATACATGCGCACTAGAGTCCTAACCTACAAATACACGCCCACCAGATTTCCAATGCCCAATACATGCGCACCAGAGTCCTAACCTACAAATACACGCCCACTAGATTTCCAATGCCCAATACATGCGCACTAGAGTCCTAACCTACAAATACACGCCTACTAGATTTCCAATGCCCAATACATGCGCACTAGATTTCCAATGCCCAAATACATGCGCACTAGAGTCCTAACCTACAAATACACGCCTACTAGATTTCCAATGCCCAATACATGCGCACTAGAGTCCTAACCTACAAATGCATCCGCACTAGATTTTCAATGCCCAAATACATGCGCACTAGAGTCCTAACCTACAAATACACGCCCACTAGATTTCCAATGCCCAAATACATGCGCACTAGAGTCCTAACCTACAAATACACGCCCATTAGATTTCCAATGCCCAATACGTGCGCACTAGAGTCCTAACCTACAAATGCATGCGCACTAGATTTCCAATGCCCAAATACATGCGCACTAGAGTCCTAACCTACAAATACACGCCCACTAGATTTCCAATGCCCAAATACATGCGCACTAGAGTCCTAACCTACAAATACACGCCTACTAGATTTCCAATGCCCAATACATGCGCACTAGAGTCCTAACCTACAAATGCATCCGCACTAGATTTCTAATGCCCAAATACATGCGCACTAGAGTCCTAACCTACAAATACACGCCTACTAGATTTTCAATGCCCAATACATGCGCAGTAGATTTCCAATGCCCAAATACATGCGCACTAGAGTCCTAACCTACAAATACACGCCCACTAGATTTCCAATGCCCAAATACATGCGCACTAGAGTCCTAACCTACAAATACACGCCCACTAGATTTCCAATGCCCAAATACATGCGCACTAGAGTCCTAACCTACAAATGCATGCGCACTAGATTTCCAATGCCCAAATACATGCGCACTAGAGTCCTAACCTACAAATACACGCCCACTAGATTTCCAATGCCCAAATACATGCGCACTAGAGTCCTAACCTACAAATACACGCCTACTAGATTTCCAATGCCCAATTCATGCGCACTAGAGTCCTAACCTACAAATTCATCCGCAATAGATTTCCAATGCCCAAATACATGCGCACTAGAGTCCTAACCTACAAATACACGCCCACTAGATTTCCAATGCCCAATACATGCGCACTAGATTTCCAATGCCCAAATACATGCGCACTAGAGTCCTAACCTACAAATACACGCCCACTAGATTTCCAATGCCCAATACATGCGCACTAGAGTCCTAACCTACAAATGCATGCGCACTAGATTTTCAATGCTTAAATACATGCGCACTAGAGTCCTAACCTACAAATACACGCCCACTAGATTTCCAATGCCCAAATACATCCGCACTAGAGTCCTAACCTACAAATACACGCCTACTAGATTTCCAATGCCCAATACATGCGCACTAGAGTCCTAACCTACAAATGCATCCGCACTAGATTTTCAATGCCCAAATACATGCGCACTAGAGTCCTAACCTACAAATACACGCCCACTAGATTTCCAATGCCCAAATACATGCGCACTAGAGTCCTAACCTACAAATACACGCCCATTAGATTTCCAATGCCCAATACGTGCGCACTAGAGTCCTAACCTACAAATGCATGCGCACTAGATTTCCAATGCCCAAATACATGCGCACTAGAGTCCTAACCTACAAATACACGCCCACTAGATTTCCAATGCCCAAATACATGCGCACTAGAGTCCTAACCTACAAATATACGCCTACTAGATTTCCAATGCCCAATACATGCGCACTAGAGTCCTAACCTACAAATGCATCCGCACTAGATTTCTAATGCCCAAATACATGCGCACTAGAGTCCTAACCTACAAATACACGCCCACTAGATTTCCAATGCATAAATACATGCGCACTAGAGTCCTAACCTACAAATACACGCCCACTAGATATCCAATGCCCAAATACATGCGCACTAGAGTCCTAACCTACAAATACACGCCCACTAGATTTCCAATGCCCAAATACATGCGCACTAGAGTCCTAACCTACAAATACACGCCCACCAGATTTTCAATGCCTAATACATGCGCACTAGAGTCCTAACCTACAAATACACGCCCACTAGATTTCCAATGCCCAAATACATGCGCACTAGAGTCCTAACCTACAAATACACGCCTACTAGATTTCCAATGCCCAATACATGCGCAGTAGATTTCCAATGCCCAAATACATGCGCACTAGAGTCCTAACCTACAAATACACGCCCACTAGATTTCCAATGCCCAAATACATGCGCACTAGAGTCCTAACCTACAAATACACGCCCACTAGATTTCCAATGCCCAAATACATGCGCACTAGAGTCCTAACCTACAAATACACGCCTACTAGATTTCCAATGCCCAATACATGCGCACTAGATTTCCAATGCCCAAATACATGCGCACTAGAGTCCTAACCTACAAATACACGCCCACTAGATTTCCAATGCCCAAATACATGCGCACTAGAGTCCTAACCTACAAATACACGCCCACTAGATTTCCAATGCCCAAATACATGCGCACTAGAGTCCTAACCTACAAATACACGCCTACTAGATTTCCAATGCCCAATACATGCGCACTAGATTTCCAATGCCCAAATACATGCGCACTAGAGTCCTAACCTACAAATACACGCCAACTAGATTTCCAATGCCCAAATACATGCGCACTAGAGTCCTAACCTACAAATACACGCCCACTAGATTTCCAATGCCCAAATACATGCGCACTAGAGTCCTAACCTACAAATACACGCCCACCAGATTTCCAATGCCCAATACATGCGCACTAGAGTCCTAACCTACAAATGCATGCGCATTAGATTTCCAATGCCCAAATACATGCGCACTAGAGTCCTAACCTACAAATACACGCCCACTAGATTTCCAATGCCCAAATACATCCGCACTAGAGTCCTAACCTACAAATACACGCCTACTAGATTTCCAATGCCCAATACATGCGCACTAGAGTCCTAACCTACAAATGCATCCGCACTAGATTTCCAATGCCCAAATACATGCGCACTAGAGTCCTAACCTACAAATACACGCCCACTAGATTTCCAATGCCTAAATACATGCGCACTAGAGTCCTAACCTACAAATACACGCCCATTAGATTTCCAATGCCCAATACATGCGCACTAGAGTCCTAACCTACAAATGCATGCGCACTAGATTTCCAATGCCCAAATACATGCGCACTAGAGTCCTAACCTACAAATACACGCCCACTAGATTTCCAATGCCCAAATACATGCGCACTAGAGTCCTAACCTACAAATACACGCCTACTAGATTTCCAATGTCCAATACATGCGCACTAGAGTCCTAACCTACAAATGCATCCGCACTAGATTTCCAATGCCCAAATACATGCGCACTAGAGTCCTAACCTACAAATACACGCCCACTAGATTTCCAATGCCCAAATACATGCGCACTAGAGTCCTAACCTACAAATACACGCCCACCAGATTTTCAATGCCTAATACATGCGCACTAGACTCCTAACCTACAAATACACGCCCACTAGATTTCCAATGCCCAAATACATGCGCACTAGAGTCCTAACCTACAAATACACGCCTACTAGATTTTCAATGCCCAATACATGCGCAGTAGATTTCCAATGCCCAAATACATGCGCACTAGAGTCCTAACCTACAAATACACGCCCACTAGATTTCCAATGCCCAAATACATGCGCACTAGAGTCCTAACCTACAAATACACGCCTACTAGATTTCCAATGCCCAATACATGCGCAGTAGATTTCCAATGCCCAAATACATGCGCACTAGAGTCCTAACCTACAAATACACGCCCACTAGATTTCCAATGCCCAAATACATGCGCACTAGAGTCCTAACCTACAAATACACGCCCACTAGATTTCCAATGCCCAAATACATGCGCACTAGAGTCCTAACCTACAAATACACGCCTACTAGATTTCCAATGCCCAATACATGCGCACTAGATTTCCAATGCCCAAATACATGCGCACTAGAGTCCTAACCTACAAATACACGCCCACTAGATTTCCAATGCCCAAATACATGCGCACTAGAGTCCTAACCTACAAATACACGCCCACTAGATTTCCAATGCCCAAATACATGCGCACTAGAGTCCTAACCTACAAATACACGCCTACTAGATTTCCAATGCCCAATACATGCGCACTAGATTTCCAATGCCCAAATACATGCGCACTAGAGTCCTAACCTACAAATACACGCCAACTAGATTTCCAATGCCCAAATACATGCGCACTAGAGTCCTAACCTACAAATACACGCCCACTAGATTTCCAATGCCCAAATACATGCGCACTAGAGTCCTAACCTACAAATACACGCCCACCAGATTTCCAATGCCCAATACATGCGCACTAGAGTCCTAACCTACAAATGCATGCGCATTAGATTTCCAATGCCCAAATACATGCGCACTAGAGTCCTAACCTACAAATACACGCCCACTAGATTTCCAATGCCCAAATACATCCGCACTAGAGTCCTAACCTACAAATACACGCCTACTAGATTTCCAATGCCCAATACATGCGCACTAGAGTCCTAACCTACAAATGCATCCGCACTAGATTTCCAATGCCCAAATACATGCGCACTAGAGTCCTAACCTACAAATACACGCCCACTAGATTTCCAATGCCTAAATACATGCGCACTAGAGTCCTAACCTACAAATACACGCCCATTAGATTTCCAATGCCCAATACATGCGCACTAGAGTCCTAACCTACAAATGCATGCGCACTAGATTTCCAATGCCCAAATACATGCGCACTAGAGTCCTAACCTACAAATACACGCCCACTAGATTTCCAATGCCCAAATACATGCGCACTAGAGTCCTAACCTACAAATACACGCCTACTAGATTTCCAATGTCCAATACATGCGCACTAGAGTCCTAACCTACAAATGCATCCGCACTAGATTTCCAATGCCCAAATACATGCGCACTAGAGTCCTAACCTACAAATACACGCCCACTAGATTTCCAATGCCCAAATACATGCGCACTAGAGTCCTAACCTACAAATACACGCCCACCAGATTTTCAATGCCTAATACATGCGCACTAGACTCCTAACCTACAAATACACGCCCACTAGATTTCCAATGCCCAAATACATGCGCACTAGAGTCCTAACCTACAAATACACGCCTACTAGATTTTCAATGCCCAATACATGCGCAGTAGATTTCCAATGCCCAAATACATGCGCACTAGAGTCCTAACCTACAAATACACGCCCACTAGATTTCCAATGCCCAAATACATGCGCACTAGAGTCCTAACCTACAAATACACGCCCACTAGATTTCCAATGCCCAAATACATGCGCACTAGAGTCCTAACCTACAAATACACGCCTACTAGATTTCCAATGCCCAATACATGCGCACTAGATTTCCAATGCCCAAATACATGCGCACTAGAGTCCTAACCTACAAATACACGCGAACTAGATTTCCAATGCCCAAATACATGCGCACTAGAGTCCTAACCTACAAATACACGCCCACTAGATTTCCAATGCCCAAATACATGCGCACTAGAGTCCTAACCTACAAATACACGCCCACCAGATTTGCAATGCCCAATACATGCGCACTAGAGTCCTAACCTACAAATGCATGCGCATTAGATTTCCAATGCCCAAATACATGCGCACTAGAGTCCTAACCTACAAATACACGCCCACTAGATTTCCAATGCCCAAATACATCCGCACTAGAGTCCTAACCTACAAATACACGCCTACTAGATTTCCAATGCCCAATACATGCGCACTAGAGTCCTAACCTACAAATGCATCCGCACTAGATTTCCAATGCCCAAATACATGCGCACTAGAGTCCTAACCTACAAATACACGCCCACTAGATTTCCAATGTCTAAATACATGCGCACTAGAGTCCTAACCTACAAATACACGCCCATTAGATTTCCAATGCCCAATACATGCGCACTAGAGTCCTAACCTACAAATGCATGCGCACTAGATTTCCAATGCCCAAATACATGCGCACTAGAGTCCTAACCTACAAATACACGCCCACTAGATTTCCAATGCCCAAATACATGCGCACTAGAGTCCTAACCTACAAATACACGCCTACTAGATTTCCAATGCCCAATACATGCGCACTAGAGTCCTAACCTACAAATGCATCCGCACTAGATTTCCAATGCCCAAATACATGCGCACTAGAGTCCTAACCTACAAATACACGCCCACTAGATTTCCAATGCCCAAATACATGCGCACTAGAGTCCTAACCTACAAATACACGCCCACTAGATTTCCAATGCCCAAATACATGCGCACTAGAGTCCTAACCTACAAATACACGCCCACTAGATTTCCAATGCCCAAATACATGCGCACTAGAGTCCTAACCTACAAATACACGCCCACCAGATTTTCAATGCCTAATACATGCGCACTAGACTCCTAACCTACAAATACACGCCCACTAGATTTCCAATGCCCAAATACATGCGCACTAGAGTCCTAACCTACAAATACACGCCTACTAGATTTTCAATGCCCAATACATGCGCAGTAGATTTCCAATGCCCAAATACATGCGCACTAGAGTCCTAACCTACAAATACACGCCCACTAGATTTCCAATGCCCAAATACATGCGCACTAGAGTCCTAACCTACAAATACACGCCCACTAGATTTCCAATGCCCAAATACATGCGCACTAGAGTCCTAACCTACAAATACACGCCTACTAGATTTCCAATGCCCAATACATGCGCACTAGATTTCCAATGCCCAAATACATGCGCACTAGAGTCCTAACCTACAAATACACGCCCACTAGATTTCCAATGCCTCAATACATGCGCACTAGAGTCCTAACCTACAAATACACGCCCACCAGATTTCCAATGCCCAATACATGCGCAGTAGAGTCCTAACCTACAAATACACGCCCACTAGATTTCCAATGCCCAAATACATGCGCACTGGAGTCCTAACCTACAAATACACGCCCACTAGATTTTCAATGCCCAAATACATGCGCACTAGAGTCCTAACCTACAAATACACGCCTACTAGATTTCCAATGCCCAATACATGCGCACTAGATTTCCAATGCCCAAATACATGCGCACTAGAGTCCTAACCTACAAATACACGCCCACTAGATTTCCAATGCCCAAATACATGTGCACTAGAGTCCTAACCTACAAATACACGCCCACTAGATTTCCAATGCCCAAATACATGCGCACTAGAGTCCTAACCTACAAATACACGCCCACTAGATTTCCAATGCCCAATACATGCGCACTAGAGTCCTAACCTACAAATGCATGCGCACTAGATTTCCAATGCCCAAATACATGCGCACTAGAGTCCTAACCTACAAATACACGCCCACTAGATTTCCAATGCCCAAATACATGCGCACTAGAGTCCTAACCTACAAATACACGCCTACTAGATTTCCAATGCCCAATTCATGCGCACTAGAGTCCTAACCTACAAATTCATCCGCAATAGATTTCCAATGCCCAAATACATGCGCACTAGAGTCCTAACCTACAAATACACGCCCACTAGATTTCCAATGCCCAATACATGCGCACTAGATTTCCAATGCCCAAATACATGCGCACTAGAGTCCTAACCTACAAATACACGCCCACCAGATTTCCAATGCCCAATACATGCGCACCAGAGTCCTAACCTACAAATACACGCCCACTAGATTTCCAATGCCCAATACATGCGCACTAGAGTCCTAACCTACAAATACACGCCTACTAGATTTCCAATGCCCAATACATGCGCACTAGATTTCCAATGCCCAAATACATGCGCACTAGAGTCCTAACCTACAAATACACGCCCACTAGATTTCCAATGCCCAATACATGCGCACTAGAGTCCTAACCTACAAATGCATGCGCACTAGATTTTCAATGCTTAAATACATGCGCACTAGAGTCCTAACCTACAAATACACGCCCACTAGATTTCCAATGCCCAAATACATCCGCACTAGAGTCCTAACCTACAAATACACGCCTACTAGATTTCCAATGCCCAATACATGCGCACTAGAGTCCTAACCTACAAATGCATCCGCACTAGATTTTCAATGCCCAAATACATGCGCACTAGAGTCCTAACCTACAAATACACGCCCACTAGATTTCCAATGCCCAAATACATGCGCACTAGAGTCCTAACCTACAAATACACGCCCATTAGATTTCCAATGCCCAATACGTGCGCACTAGAGTCCTAACCTACAAATGCATGCGCACTAGATTTCCAATGCCCAAATACATGCGCACTAGAGTCCTAACCTACAAATACACGCCCACTAGATTTCCAATGCCCAAATACATGCGCACTAGAGTCCTAACCTACAAATACACGCCTACTAGATTTCCAATGCCCAATACATGCGCACTAGAGTCCTAACCTACAAATGCATCCGCACTAGATTTCTAATGCCCAAATACATGCGCACTAGAGTCCTAACCTACAAATACACGCCCACTAGATTTCCAATGCATAAATACATGCGCACTAGAGTCCTAACCTACAAATACACGCCCACTAGATTTCCAATGCCCAAATACATGCGCACTAGAGTCCTAACCTACAAATACACGCCCACTAGATTTCCAATGCCCAAATACATGCGCACTAGAGTCCTAACCTACAAATACACGCCCACCAGATTTTCAATGCCTAATACATGCGCACTAGAGTCCTAACCTACAAATACACGCCCACTAGATTTCCAATGCCCAAATACATGCGCACTAGAGTCCTAACCTACAAATACACGCCTACTAGATTTCCAATGCCCAATACATGCGCAGTAGATTTCCAATGCCCAAATACATGCGCACTAGAGTCCTAACCTACAAATACACGCCCACTAGATTTCCAATGCCCAAATACATGCGCACTAGAGTCCTAACCTACAAATACACGCCCACTAGATTTCCAATGCCCAAATACATGCGCACTAGAGTCCTAACCTACAAATACACGCCTACTAGATTTCCAATGCCCAATACATGCGCACTAGATTTCCAATGCCCAAATACATGCGCACTAGAGTCCTAACCTACAAATACACGCCCACTAGATTTCCAATGCCCAAATACATGCGCACTAGAGTCCTAACCTACAAATACACGCCCACTAGATTTCCAATGCCCAAATACATGCGCACTAGAGTCCTAACCTACAAATACACGCCCACTAGATTTCCAATGCCCAATACATGCGCACTAGAGTCCTAACCTACAAATGCATGCGCACTAGATTTCCAATGCCCAAATACATGCGCACTAGAGTCCTAACCTACAAATACACGCCCACTAGATTTCCAATGCCCAAATACATGCGCACTAGAGTCCTAACCTACAAATACACGCCTACTAGATTTCCAATGCCCAATTCATGCGCACTAGAGTCCTAACCTACAAATGCATCCGCACTAGATTTCCAATGCCCAAATACATGCGCACTAGAGTCCTAACCTACAAATACACGCCCACTAGATTTCCAATGCCCAATACATGCGCACTAGATTTCCAATGCCCAAATACATGCGCACTAGAGTCCTAACCTACAAATGCATCCGCACTAGATTTCCAATGCCCAAATAAATGCGCACTAGAGTCCTAACCTACAAATACACGCCCACTAGATTTCCAATGCCCAAATACATGCGCACTAGAGTCCTAACCTACAAATACACGCCCACTAGATTTCCAATGCCCAATACATCCGCACTAGAGTCCTAACCTACAAATGCATGCGCACTAGATTTTCAATGCTTAAATACATGCGCACTAGAGTCCTAACCTACAAATACACGCCCACTAGATTTCCAATGCCCAATACATGCGCACTAGTGTCCTAACCTACAAATGCATGCGCATTAGATTTCCAATGCCCAAATACATGCGCACTAGAGTCCTAACCTACAAATACACGCCCACTAGATTTCCAATGCCCAAATACATGCGCACTAGAGTCCTAACCTACAAATACACGCCTACTAGATTTCCAATGCCCAATACATGCGCACTAGAGTCCTAACCTACAAATGCATCCGCACTAGATTTCCAATGCCCAAATACATGCGCACTAGAGTCCTAACCTACAAATACACGCCCACTAGATTTTCAATGCCCAAATACATGCGCACTAGAGTCCTAACCTACAAATACACGCCCACTAGATTTCCAATGCCCAATACATGCGCACTAGAGTCCTAACCTACAAATGCATGCGCACTAGATTTCCAATGCCCAAATACATGCGCACTAGAGTCCTAACCTACAAATACACGCCCACTAGATTTCCAATGCCCAAATACATGCGCACTAGAGTCCTAACCTACAAATACACGCCTACTAGATTTCCAATGCCCAATACATGCGCACTAGAGTCCTAACCTACAAATGCATCCGCACTAGATTTCCAATGCCCAAATACATGCGCACTAGAGTCCTAACCTACAAATACACGCCCACTAGATTTCCAATGCCCAATACATGCGCACTAGAGTCCTAACCTACAAATGCATGCGCACTAGATTTCCAATGCCCAAATACATGCGCACTAGAGTCCTAACCTACAAATACACGCCCACTAGATTTCCAATGCCCAAATACATGCGCACTAGAGTCCTAACCTACAAATACACGCCTACTAGATTTCCAATGCCCAATACATGCGCACTAGAGTCCTAACCTACAAATGCATCCGCACTAGATTTCCAATGCCCAAATACATGCGCACTAAAGTCCTAACCCACAAATACACGCCTACTAGATTTCCAATGCCCAATACATGCGCACTAGATTTCCAATGCCCAAATACATGCGCACTAGAGTCCTAACCTACAAATACACGCCCACTAGATTTCCAATGCCCAAATACATGCGCACTAGAGTCCTAACCTACAAATGCATCCGCACTAGATTTCTAATGCCCAAATACATGCGCACTAGAGTCCTAACCTACAAATACACGCCCACTAGATTTCCAATGCATAAATACATGCGCACTAGAGTCCTAACCTACAAATACACGCCCACTAGATTTCCAATGCCCAAATACATGCGCACTAGAGTCCTAACCTACAAATACACGCCCACTAGATTTCCAATGCCCAAATACATGCGCACTAGAGTCCTAACCTACAAATACACGCCCACCAGATTTTCAATGCCTAATACATGCGCACTAGAGTCCTAACCTACAAATACACGCCCACTAGATTTCCAATGCCCAAATACATGCGCACTAGAGTCCTAACCTACAAATACACGCCTACTAGATTTCCAATGCCCAATACATGCGCAGTAGATTTCCAATGCCCAAATACATGCGCACTAGAGTCCTAACCTACAAATACACGCCCACTAGATTTCCAATGCCCAAATACATGCGCACTAGAGTCCTAACCTACAAATACACGCCCACTAGATTTCCAATGCCCAAATACATGCGCACTAGAGTCCTAACCTACAAATACACGCCTACTAGATTTCCAATGCCCAATACATGCGCACTAGATTTCCAATGCCCAAATACATGCGCACTAGAGTCCTAACCTACAAATACACGCCCACTAGATTTCCAATGCCCAAATACATGCGCACTAGAGTCCTAACCTACAAATACACGCCCACTAGATTTCCAATGCCCAAATACATGCGCACTAGAGTCCTAACCTACAAATACACGCCCACTAGATTTCCAATGCCCAATACATGCGCACTAGAGTCCTAACCTACAAATGCATGCGCACTAGATTTCCAATGCCCAAATACATGCGCACTAGAGTCCTAACCTACAAATACACGCCCACTAGATTTCCAATGCCCAAATACATGCGCACTAGAGTCCTAACCTACAAATACACGCCTACTAGATTTCCAATGCCCAATTCATGCGCACTAGAGTCCTAACCTACAAATGCATCCGCACTAGATTTCCAATGCCCAAATACATGCGCACTAGAGTCCTAACCTACAAATACACGCCCACTAGATTTCCAATGCCCAATACATGCGCACTAGATTTCCAATGCCCAAATACATGCGCACTAGAGTCCTAACCTACAAATGCATCCGCACTAGATTTCCAATGCCCAAATACATGCGCACTAGAGTCCTAACCTACAAATACACGCCCACTAGATTTCCAATGCCCAAATACATGCGCACTAGAGTCCTAACCTACAAATACACGCCCACTAGATTTCCAATGCCCAATACATCCGCACTAGAGTCCTAACCTACAAATGCATGCGCACTAGATTTTCAATGCTTAAATACATGCGCACTAGAGTCCTAACCTACAAATACACGCCCACTAGATTTCCAATGCCCAATACATGCGCACTAGTGTCCTAACCTACAAATGCATGCGCATTAGATTTCCAATGCCCAAATACATGCGCACTAGAGTCCTAACCTACAAATACACGCCCACTAGATTTCCAATGCCCAAATACATGCGCACTAGAGTCCTAACCTACAAATGCATGCGCACTAGATTTCCAATGCCCAAATACATGCGCACTAGAGTCCTAACCTACAAATACACGCCCACTAGATTTCCAATGCCCAAATACATGCGCACTAGAGTCCTAACCTACAAATACACGCCTACTAGATTTCCAATGCCCAATACATGCGCACTAGTGTCCTAACCTACAAATGCATGCGCATTAGATTTCCAATGCCCAAATACATGCGCACTAGAGTCCTAACCTACAAATACACGCCCACTAGATTTCCAATGCCCAAATACATGCGCACTAGAGTCCTAACCTACAAATACACGCCTACTAGATTTCCAATGCCCAATACATGCGCACTAGATTTCCAATGCCCAAATACATGCGCACTAGAGTCCTAACCTACAAATACACGCGAACTAGATTTCCAATGCCCAAATACATGCGCACTAGAGTCCTAACCTACAAATACACGCCCACTAGATTTCCAATGCCCAAATACATGCGCACTAGAGTCCTAACCTACAAATACACGCCCACCAGATTTGCAATGCCCAATACATGCGCACTAGAGTCCTAACCTACAAATGCATGCGCATTAGATTTCCAATGCCCAAATACATGCGCACTAGAGTCCTAACCTACAAATACACGCCCACTAGATTTCCAATGCCCAAATACATCCGCACTAGAGTCCTAACCTACAAATACACGCCTACTAGATTTCCAATGCCCAATACATGCGCACTAGAGTCCTAACCTACAAATGCATCCGCACTAGATTTCCAATGCCCAAATACATGCGCACTAGAGTCCTAACCTACAAATACACGCCCACTAGATTTCCAATGTCTAAATACATGCGCACTAGAGTCCTAACCTACAAATACACGCCCATTAGATTTCCAATGCCCAATACATGCGCACTAGAGTCCTAACCTACAAATGCATGCGCACTAGATTTCCAATGCCCAAATACATGCGCACTAGAGTCCTAACCTACAAATACACGCCCACTAGATTTCCAATGCCCAAATACATGCGCACTAGAGTCCTAACCTACAAATACACGCCTACTAGATTTCCAATGCCCAATACATGCGCACTAGAGTCCTAACCTACAAATGCATCCGCACTAGATTTCCAATGCCCAAATACATGCGCACTAGAGTCCTAACCTACAAATACACGCCCACTAGATTTCCAATGCCCAAATACATGCGCACTAGAGTCCTAACCTACAAATACACGCCCACTAGATTTCCAATGCCCAAATACATGCGCACTAGAGTCCTAACCTACAAATACACGCCCACTAGATTTCCAATGCCCAAATACATGCGCACTAGAGTCCTAACCTACAAATACACGCCCACCAGATTTTCAATGCCTAATACATGCGCACTAGACTCCTAACCTACAAATACACGCCCACTAGATTTCCAATGCCCAAATACATGCGCACTAGAGTCCTAACCTACAAATACACGCCTACTAGATTTTCAATGCCCAATACATGCGCAGTAGATTTCCAATGCCCAAATACATGCGCACTAGAGTCCTAACCTACAAATACACGCCCACTAGATTTCCAATGCCCAAATACATGCGCACTAGAGTCCTAACCTACAAATACACGCCCACTAGATTTCCAATGCCCAAATACATGCGCACTAGAGTCCTA
>JAZKLR010000888.1:0-22747 GCA_037103525.1 Ganaspis brasiliensis
CAAAGTCCAAAATCCAAAGTCCAAAGTCTAAAGTCCAAAGTCCATAGTCCAAAGTCCAAAGTCCAGAGTCCAAAGTCAAAGTCTAAAGTCAAAGTCCAAAGTCCAAAGTCAAAGTCCAAAGTCCAAAGTCCAAAGTCAAAGTCCAAAGTCCAAAGTCCAAAGTCCAAAGTCCAAAGTCCAAAGTCAAAGTCCAAAGTCAAAAGTCCAAAGTCCAAAGTCCAAAGTCTAACGTCTAAAGTCCAAAGACCAATGTCAAAGTCCAAAGTCCAAAGTCCAAAGTCAAAGTCCAAAGTCCAAAGTCAAAGTCCAAAGGCAAAGTCCAAAGTCCAAAGTCCAAAGTCCAAAGTCAAAGTCCAAAGCCCAAAGTCAAAGTCCAAAGTCCAAAGTCCAAAGTCCAAAGTCCAAAGTCCAAAGTCCAAAGTCCAGAGTCCAAAGTCAAAGTCTAAAGTCCAACTTCTAAAGTCAAAGTCCAAAGTCCAAAGTCCAAAGTCCAAAGTCCAAAGTCAAAGTCCAAAGTCAAAAGTCCAAAGTCCAAAATCCAAAGTCCAAAGTCCAAAGTCCAAAGTCCAAAGTCCAAAGTCCAAAGTCCAAAGTCCAAAGTGCTGAGTCCAAAGTCAAAGTCCAAAGTCTAAAGTCCAAAGTCCAATGTCAAAGTCCAAAGTCCAAAGTCAAAGTCCAAAGTCCAAAGTCCAAAGTCCAAAGTCCAAAGTCAAAGTCCAATGTCAAAAGTCCAAAGTCCAAAGTCCAAAGTCTAACGTCTAAAGTCCAAAGACCAATGTCAAAGTCCAAAGTCCAAAGTCCAAAGTCAAAGTCCAAAGTCCAAAGTCCAAAGTCCAAAGTCAAAGTCCAAAGCCCAAAGTCAAAAGTCCAAAGTCCAAAATCCAAAGTCCAAAGTCTAAAGTCCAAAGTCCATAGTCCAAAGTCCAAAGTCCAGAGTCCAAAGTCAAAGTCTAAAGTCAAAGTCCAAAGTCCAAAGTCAAAGTCCAAAGTCCAAAGTCCAAAGTCAAAGTCCAAAGTCCAAAGTCCAAAGTCCAAAGTCCAAAGTCCAAAGTCAAAGTCCAAATTCAAAAGTCCAAAGTCCAAAGTCCAAAGTCTAACGTCTAAAGTCCAAAGACCAATGTCAAAGTCCAAAGTCCAAAGTCCAAAGTCAAAGTCCAAAGTCCAAAGTCAAAGTCCAAAGTCAAAGTCCAAAGTCCAAAGTCCAAAGTCCAAAGTCAAAGTCCAAAGCCCAAAGTCAAAGTCCAAAGTCCAAAGTCCAAAGTCCAAAGTCCAAAGTCCAAAGTCCAGAGTCCAAAGTCAAAGTCTAAAGTCCAACTTCTAAAGTCAAAGTCCAAAGTCCAAAGTCCAAAGTCCAAAGTCCAAAGTCAAAGTCCAAAGTCAAAAGTCCAAAGTCCAAAATCCAAAGTCCAAAGTCCAAAGTCCATAGTCCAAAGTCCAAAGTCCAAAGTCCAAAGTCCAAAGTCCAAAGTCCAAAGTCAAAGTCCAAAGTCAAAAGTCCAAAGTCCATAGTCCAAAGTCCAAAGTCCAGAGTCCAAAGTCAAAGTCTAAAGTCAAAGTCCAAAGTCCAAAGTCAAAGTCCAAAGTCCAAAGTCCAAAGTCAAAGTCCAAAGTCAAAGTCCAAAGTCAAAGTCCAAAGTCAAAAGTCCAAAGTCCAAAATCCAAAGTCCAAAGTCTAAAGTCCAAAGTCCATAGTCCAAAGTCCAAAGTCCAGAGTCCAAAGTCAAAGTCTAAAGTCAAAGTCCAAAGTCCAAAGTCAAAGTCCAAAGTCCAAAGTCCAAAGTCAAAGTCCAAAGTCCAAAGTCCAAAGTCCAAAGTCCAAAGTCCAAAGTCAAAGTCCAAAGTCAAAAGTCCAAAGTCCAAAGTCCAAAGTCTAACGTCTAAAGTCCAAAGACAAATGTCAAAGTCCAAAGTCCAAAGTCCAAAGTCAAAGTCCAAAGTCCAAAGTCAAAGTCCAAAGGCAAAGTCCAAAGTCCAAAGTCCAAAGTCCAAAGTCAAAGTCCAAAGCCCAAAGTCAAAGTCCAAAGTCCAAAGTCCAAAGTCCAAAGTCCAAAGTCCAAAGTCCAGAGTCCAAAGTCAAAGTCTAAAGTCCAACTTCTAAAGTCAAAGTCCAAAGTCCAAAGTCCAAAGTCCAAAGTCCAAAGTCAAAGTCCAAAGTCAAAAGTCCAAAGTCCAAAATCCAAAGTCCAAAGTCCAAAGTCCAAAGTCCAAAGTCCAAAGTCCAAAGTCCAAAGTCCAAAGTCCAAAGTGCTGAGTCCAAAGTCAAAGTCCAAAGTCTAAAGTCCAAAGTCCAATGTCAAAGTCCAAAGTCCAAAGTCAAAGTCCAAAGTCCAAAGTCCAAAGTCCAAAGTCCAAAGTCAAAGTCCAATGTCAAAAGTCCAAAGTCCAAAGTCCAAAGTCTAACGTCTAAAGTCCAAAGACCAATGTCAAAGTCCAAAGTCCAAAGTCCAAAGTCAAAGTCCAAAGTCCAAAGTCCAAAGTCCAAAGTCAAAGTCCAAAGCCCAAAGTCAAAAGTCCAAAGTCCAAAATCCAAAGTCCAAAGTCTAAAGTCCAAAGTCCATAGTCCAAAGTCCAAAGTCCAGAGTCCAAAGTCAAAGTCTAAAGTCAAAGTCCAAAGTCCAAAGTCAAAGTCCAAAGTCCAAAGTCCAAAGTCAAAGTCCAAAGTCCAAAGTCCAAAGTCCAAAGTCCAAAGTCCAAAGTCAAAGTCCAAAGTCAAAAGTCCAAAGTCCAAAGTCCAAAGTCTAACGTCTAAAGTCCAAAGACCAATGTCAAAGTCCAAAGTCCAAAGTCCAAAGTCAAAGTCCAAAGTCCAAAGTCAAAGTCCAAAGTCAAAGTCCAAAGTCCAAAGTCCAAAGTCCAAAGTCCAAAGTCAAAGTCCAATGTCAAAAGTCCAAAGTCCAAAGTCCAAAGTCTAACGTCTAAAGTCCAAAGACCAATGTCAAAGTCCAAAGTCCAAAGTCCAAAGTCAAAGTCCAAAGTCCAAAGTCCAAAGTCCAAAGTCAAAGTCCAAAGCCCAAAGTCAAAAGTCCAAAGTCCAAAATCCAAAGTCCAAAGTCTAAAGTCCAAAGTCCATAGTCCAAAGTCCAAAGTCCAGAGTCCAAAGTCAAAGTCTAAAGTCAAAGTCCAAAGTCCAAAGTCAAAGTCCAAAGTCCAAAGTCCAAAGTCAAAGTCCAAAGTCCAAAGTCCAAAGTCCAAAGTCCAAAGTCCAAAGTCCAAAGTCCAAAGTCCAAAGTCCAAAGTGCTGAGTCCAAAGTCAAAGTCCAAAGTCTAAAGTCCAAAGTCCAATGTCAAAGTCCAAAGTCCAAAGTCAAAGTCCAAAGTCCAAAGTCCAAAGTCCAAAGTCCAAAGTCAAAGTCCAATGTCAAAAGTCCAAAGTCCAAAGTCCAAAGTCTAACGTCTAAAGTCCAAAGACCAATGTCAAAGTCCAAAGTCCAAAGTCCAAAGTCAAAGTCCAAAGTCCAAAGTCCAAAGTCCAAAGTCAAAGTCCAAAGCCCAAAGTCAAAAGTCCAAAGTCCAAAATCCAAAGTCCAAAGTCTAAAGTCCAAAGTCCATAGTCCAAAGTCCAAAGTCCAGAGTCCAAAGTCAAAGTCTAAAGTCAAAGTCCAAAGTCCAAAGTCAAAGTCCAAAGTCCAAAGTCCAAAGTCAAAGTCCAAAGTCCAAAGTCCAAAGTCCAAAGTCCAAAGTCCAAAGTCAAAGTCCAAAGTCAAAAGTCCAAAGTCCAAAGTCCAAAGTCTAACGTCTAAAGTCCAAAGACCAATGTCAAAGTCCAAAGTCCAAAGTCCAAAGTCAAAGTCCAAAGTCCAAAGTCAAAGTCCAAAGTCAAAGTCCAAAGTCCAAAGTCCAAAGTCCAAAGTCAAAGTCCAAAGCCCAAAGTCAAAGTCCAAAGTCTAAAGTCCAAAGTCCATAGTAAAAAGTCCAAAGTCCAGAGTCCAAAGTCAAAGTCCAAAGTCAAAGTCCAAAGTCCAAAGTCAAAGTCCAAAGTCCAAAGTCCAAAGTCCAAAGTCAAAGTCCAAAGCCCAAAGTCAAAGTCCAAAGTCCAAAGTCCAAAGTCCAAAGTCCAAAGTCCAAAGTCCAGAGTCCAAAGTCAAAGTCTAAAGTCCAACTTCTAAAGTCAAAGTCCAAAGTCCAAAGTCAAAGTCCAAAGTCCAAAGTCAAAGTCCAAAGTCCAAAGTCCAAAATCCAAAGTCCAAAGTCTAAAGTCCAAAGTCCATAGTCCAAAGTCCAAAGTCCAGAGTCCAAAGTCAAAGTCTAAAGTCAAAGTCCAAAGTCCAAAGTCAAAGTCCAAAGTCCAAAGTCCAAAGTCAAAGTCCAAAGTCCAAAGTCCAAAGTCCAAAGTCCAAAGTCCAAAGTCAAAGTCCAAAGTCAAAAGTCCAAAGTCTAAAGTCCAAAGTCTAACGTCTAAAGTCCAAAGACCAATGTCAAAGTCCAAAGTCCAAAGTCCAAAGTCAAAGTCCAAAGTCCAAAGTCCAAAGTCCAAAGTCAAAGTCCAAAGCCCAAAGTCAAAGTCCAAAGTCCAAAGTCCAAAGTCCAAAGTCCAAAGTCCAAAGTCCAGAGTCCAAAGTCAAAGTCTAAAGTCCAACTTCTAAAGTCAAAGTCCAAAGTCCAAAGTCCAAAGTCCAAAGTCCAAAGTCAAAGTCCAAAGTCAAAAGTCCAAAGTCCAAAATCCAAAGTCCAAAGTCCAAAGTCCAAAGTCCAAAGTCCAAAGTCCAAAGTCAAAGTCCAATGTCAAAAGTCCAAAGTCCAAAGTCCAAAGTCTAACGTCTAAAGTCCAAAGACCAATGTCAAAGTCCAAAGTCCAAAGTCCAAAGTCAAAGTCCAAAGTCCAAAGTCCAAAGTCAAAGTCCAAAGTCCAAAGTCCAAAGTCCAAAGTCCAAAGTCCAAAGTCAAAGTCCAAAGTCAAAAGTCCAAAGTCCAAAGTCCAAAGTCTAACGTCTAAAGTCCAAAGTCTAACGTCTAAAGTCCAAAGACCAATGTCAAAGTCCAAAGTCCAAAGTCCAAAGTCAAAGTCCAAAGTCCAAAGTCCAAAGTCCAAAGTCAAAGTCCAAAGCCCAAAGTCAAAGTCCAAAGTCCAAAATCCAAAGTCCAAAGTCGAAAGTCCAAAGTCCAGAGTCCAAAGTCAAAGTCTAAAGTCCAACTTCTAAAGTCAAAGTCCAAAGTCCAAAGTCAAAGTCCAAAGTCCAAAGTCCAAAGTCCAAGGTCCAAAGTCCAAAGTCAAAGTACAAAGTCAAAAGTCCAAAGTCCAAAGTCCAATGTCAAAGTCCAAAGTCCAAAGTCGAAAGTCAAAGTCTGAAGTCCAAAGTCCAAAGTCAAAGTCCAAAGCCCAAAGTCAAAGTCCAAAGTCCAAAGTCCAAAGTCCAAAGTCCAAAGTCCAGAGTCCAAAGTCAAAGTCCAAAGTCCAACTTCTAAAGTCTAATGTCCAATGTCCAAAGTCAAAGTCCAAAGTCAAAAGTCCAAAGTCCAAAGACAAAGTCAAAAGTCAAATGTCTAAAGTCCAAAGTCAAAGTCCAAAGTCTATGCTCCAAAGTCCAAAGTTTAAAGTCAAAGTCCAAAGTCCAAAGTCCAAAGTCTAAAGTCCAAAGTCCAAAGTCCAAAGTCCAAAATCCAAAGTCCAAAGTCCAGAGTCCAAAGTCAAAGACCAAAGTCCAAAGTCCAAAGTCCAATGTACAAAGTCCAAAGTCGAAGTCCAAAGTCGAAAGTCAAAGTCCAAAGTCCAAAGTCCAAAGTCCAAAATTTAAAGGCAAAGTCCAAAGTCCAAAGTCCAAAGTCAAAGTCCAAAGCCCAAAGTCAAAGTCCAAAGTCCAAAGTCCAAAGTCCAAAGTCCAAAGTCCAGAGTCCAAAGTCCAAAGTCAAAGTCCAAAGTCAAAAGTCCAAAGTCCAAAATCCAAAGTCCAAAGTCTAAAGTCCAAAGTCCATAGTCCAAAGTCCAAAGTCCAGAGTCCAAAGTCAAAGTCTAAAGTCAAAGTCCAAAGTCCAAAGTCAAAGTCCAAAGTCCAAAGTCCAAAGTCAAAGTCCAAAGTCCAAAGAAACAAAGTCAAAGTCCAAAGTCAAAGTCCAAAGTCAAAGTCCAAAGTCAAAAGTCCAAAGTCCAAAATCCAAAGTCCAAAGTCTAAAGTCCAAAGTCCATAGTCCAAAGTCCAAAGTCCAGAGTCCAAAGTCAAAGTCTAAAGTCAAAGTCCAAAGTCCAAAGTCAAAGTCCAAAGTCCAAAGTCCAAAGTCAAAGTCCAAAGTCCAAAGTCGAAAGTCCAAAGTCCAAAGTCCAAAGTCCAAAGTCAAAGTCCAAAGTCAAAAGTCCAAAGTCCATAGTCCAAAGTCCAAAGTCCAGAGTCCAAAGTCAAAGTCTAAAGTCAAAGTCCAAAGTCCAAAGTCAAAGTCCAAAGTCCAAAGTCCAAAGTCAAAGTCCAAAGTCAAAGTCCAAAGTCAAAGTCCAAAGTCAAAAGTCCAAAGTCCAAAATCCAAAGTCCAAAGTCTAAAGTCCAAAGTCCATAGTCCAAAGTCCAAAGTCCAGAGTCCAAAGTCAAAGTCTAAAGTCAAAGTCCAAAGTCCAAAGTCAAAGTCCAAAGTCCAAAGTCCAAAGTCAAAGTCCAAAGTCCAAAGTCCAAAGTCCAAAGTCCAAAGTCCAAAGTCAAAGTCCAAAGTCAAAAGTCCAAAGTCCAAAGTCCAAAGTCTAACGTCTAAAGTCCAAAGACCAATGTCAAAGTCCAAAGTCCAAAGTCCAAAGTCAAAGTCCAAAGTCCAAAGTCAAAGTCCAAAGGCAAAGTCCAAAGTCCAAAGTCCAAAGTCCAAAGTCAAAGTCCAAAGCCCAAAGTCAAAGTCCAAAGTCCAAAGTCCAAAGTCCAAAGTCCAAAGTCCAAAGTCCAAAGTCCAGAGTCCAAAGTCAAAGTCTAAAGTCCAACTTCTAAAGTCAAAGTCCAAAGTCCAAAGTCCAAAGTCCAAAGTCCAAAGTCAAAGTCCAAAGTCAAAAGTCCAAAGTCCAAAATCCAAAGTCCAAAGTCCAAAGTCCAAAGTCCAAAGTCCAAAGTCCAAAGTCCAAAGTCCAAAGTGCTGAGTCCAAAGTCAAAGTCCAAAGTCTAAAGTCCAAAGTCCAATGTCAAAGTCCAAAGTCCAAAGTCAAAGTCCAAAGTCCAAAGTCCAAAGTCCAAAGTCCAAAGTCAAAGTCCAATGTCAAAAGTCCAAAGTCCAAAGTCCAAAGTCTAACGTCTAAAGTCCAAAGACCAATGTCAAAGTCCAAAGTCCAAAGTCCAAAGTCAAAGTCCAAAGTCCAAAGTCCAAAGTCCAAAGTCAAAGTCCAAAGCCCAAAGTCAAAAGTCCAAAGTCCAAAATCCAAAGTCCAAAGTCTAAAGTCCAAAGTCCATAGTCCAAAGTCCAAAGTCCAGAGTCCAAAGTCAAAGTCTAAACTCAAAGTCCAAAGTCCAAAGTCAAAGTCCAAAGTCCAAAGTCCAAAGTCAAAGTCCAAAGTCCAAAGTCCAAAGTCCAAAGTCCAAAGTCCAAAGTCAAAGTCCAAAGTCAAAAGTCCAAAGTCCAAAGTCCAAAGTCTAACGTCTAAAGTCCAAAGACCAATGTCAAAGTCCAAAGTCCAAAGTCCAAAGTCAAAGTCCAAAGTCCAAAGTCAAAGTCCAAAGTCAAAGTCCAAAGTCCAAAGTCCAAAGTCCAAAGTCAAAGTCCAAAGCCCAAAGTCAAAGTCCAAAGTCCAAAGTCCAAAGTCCAAAGTCCAAAGTCCAAAGTCCAGAGTCCAAAGTCAAAGTCTAAAGTCCAACTTCTAAAGTCAAAGTCCAAAGTCCAAAGTCCAAAGTCCAAAGTCCAAAGTCAAAGTCCAAAGTCAAAAGTCCAAAGTCCAAAATCCAAAGTCCAAAGTCCAAAGTCCAAAGTCCAAAGTCCAAAGTCCAAAGTCCAAAGTCCAAAGTCCAAAGTCCAAAGTCAAAGTCCAAAGTCAAAAGTCCAAAGTCCATAGTCCAAAGTCCAAAGTCCAGAGTCCAAAGTCAAAGTCTAAAGTCAAAGTCCAAAGTCCAAAGTCAAAGTCCAAAGTCCAAAGTCCAAAGTCAAAGTCCAAAGTCAAAGTCCAAAGTCAAAGTCCAAAGTCAAAAGTCCAAAGTCCAAAATCCAAAGTCCAAAGTCTAAAGTCCAAAGTCCATAGTCCAAAGTCCAAAGTCCAGAGTTCAAAGTCAAAGTCTAAAGTCAAAGTCCAAAGTCCAAAGTCAAAGTCCAAAGTCCAAAGTCCAAAGTCAAAGTCCAAAGTCCAAAGTCCAAAGTCCAAAGTCCAAAGTCCAAAGTCAAAGTCCAAAGTCAAAAGTCCAAAGTCCAAAGTCCAAAGTCTAACGTCTAAAGTCCAAAGACCAATGTCAAAGTCCAAAGTCCAAAGTCCAAAGTCAAAGTCCAAAGTCCAAAGTCAAAGTCCAAAGGCAAAGTCCAAAGTCCAAAGTCCAAAGTCCAAAGTCAAAGTCCAAAGCCCAAAGTCAAAGTCCAAAGTCCAAAGTCCAAAGTCCAAAGTCCAAAGTCCAAAGTCCAAAGTCCAGAGTCCAAAGTCAAAGTCTAAAGTCCAACTTCTAAAGTCAAAGTCCAAAGTCCAAAGTCCAAAGTCCAAAGTCCAAAGTCAAAGTCCAAAGTCAAAAGTCCAAAGTCCAAAATCCAAAGTCCAAAGTCCAAAGTCCAAAGTCCAAAGTCCAAAGTCCAAAGTCCAAAGTCCAAAGTGCTGAGTCCAAAGTCAAAGTCCAAAGTCTAAAGTCCAAAGTCCAATGTCAAAGTCCAAAGTCCAAAGTCAAAGTCCAAAGTCCAAAGTCCAAAGTCCAAAGTCCAAAGTCAAAGTCCAATGTCAAAAGTCCAAAGTCCAAAGTCCAAAGTCTAACGTCTAAAGTCCAAAGACCAATGTCAAAGTCCAAAGTCCAAAGTCCAAAGTCAAAGTCTAAAGTCCAAAGTCCAAAGTCCAAAGTCAAAGTCCAAAGCCCAAAGTCAAAAGTCCAAAGTCCAAAATCCAAAGTCCAAAGTCTAAAGTCCAAAGTCCATAGTCCAAAGTCCAAAGTCCAGAGTCCAAAGTCAAAGTCTAAAGTCAAAGTCCAAAGTCCAAAGTCAAAGTCCAAAGTCCAAAGTCCAAAGTCAAAGTCCAAAGTCCAAAGTCCAAAGTCCAAAGTCCAAAGTCCAAAGTCAAAGTCCAAAGTCAAAAGTCCAAAGTCCAAAGTCCAAAGTCTAACGTCTAAAGTCCAAAGACCAATGTCAAAGTCCAAAGTCCAAAGTCCAAAGTCAAAGTCCAAAGTCCAAAGTCAAAGTCCAAAGTCAAAGTCCAAAGTCCAAAGCCCAAAGTCCAAAGTCAAAGTCCAAAGCCCAAAGTCAAAGTCCAAAGTCCAAAGTCCAAAGTCCAAAGTCCAAAGTCCAAAGTCCAGAGTCCAAAGTCAAAGTCTAAAGTCCAACTTCTAAAGTCAAAGTCCAAAGTCCAAAGTCCAAAGTCCAAAGTCCAAAGTCAAAGTCCAAAGTCAAAAGTCCAAAGTCAAAAATCCAAAGTCCAAAGTCCAAAGTCCAAAGTCCAAAGTCCAAAGTCCAAAGTCCAAAGTCCAAAGTGCTGAGTCCAAAGTCAAAGTCCAAAGTCTAAAGTCCAAAGTCCAATGCCAAAGTCCAAAGTCCAAAGTCAAAGTCCAAAGTCCAAAGTCCAAAGTCCAAAGTCCAAAGTCAAAGTCCAATGTCAAAAGTCCAAAGTCCAAAGTCCAAAGTCTAACGTCTAAAGTCCAAAGACCAATGTCAAAGTCCAAAGTCCAAAGTCCAAAGTCAAAGTCCAAAGTCCAAAGTCCAAAGTCCAAAGTCGAAGTCCAAAGTCGAAAGTCAAAGTCCAAAGTCCAAAGTCCAAAATCCAAAGTTTAAAGGCAAAGTCCAAAGTCCAAAGTCCAAAGTCCAAAGTCTAAAGTCCAAAGTCCAAAGACCAAAGTCCAAAGTCCAAAGTCCAAAGTCTAGAGTCCAAAGTCAAAGTCCAAAGTCCAAAGTCCAAAGTCCAATGTACAAAGTCCAAAGCCAAAGTCCAAAGTCGAAAGTCAAAGTCCAAAGTCCAAAGTCAAAGTCCAAAGTCCAAAGTCTAAAGTCCAAAGTCCAAAGTCGAAGTCCAAAGTCGAAAGTCAAAGTTCAAAGTCTAAAGTCAAAGTCCAAAGTCCAAAGTCAAAGTCCAAAGTCCAAAGTCCAAAGTCAAAGTCCAAAGTCCAAAGTCAAAGTCCAAAGTCAAAGTCCAAAGTCAAAGTCCAAAGTCAAAAGTCCAAAGTCCAAAATCCAAAGTCCAAAGTCTAAAGTCCAAAGTCCATAGTCCAAAGTCCAAAGTCCAGAGTCCAAAGTCAAAGTCTAAAGTCAAAGTCCAAAGTCCAAAGTCAAAGTCCAAAGTCCAAAGTCCAAAGTCAAAGTCCAAAGTCCAAAGTCCAAAGTCCAAAGACCAAAGTCCAAAGTCCAAAGTCCAAAGTCTAGAGTCCAAAGTCAAAGTCCAAAGTCCAAAGTCCAAAGTCCAATGTACAAAGTCCAAAGCCAAAGTCCAAAGTCGAAAGTCAAAGTCCAAAGTCCAAAGTCAAAGTCCAAAGTCCAAAGTCTAAAGTCCAAAGTCCAAAGTCGAAGTCCAAAGTCGAAAGTCAAAGTTCAAAGTCTAAAGTTAAAGTCCAAAGTCCAAAGTCAAAGTCCAAAGTCCAAAGTCCAAAGTCAAAGTCCAAAGTCCAAAGTCAAAGTCCAAAGTCAAAGTCCAAAGTCAAAGTCCAAAGTCAAAAGTCCAAAGTCCAAAATCCAAAGTCCAAAGTCTAAAGTCCAAAGTCCATAGTCCAAAGTCCAAAGTCCAGAGTCCAAAGTCAAAGTCTAAAGTCAAAGTCCAAAGTCCAAAGTCAAAGTCCAAAGTCCAAAGTCCAAAGTCAAAGTCCAAAGTCCAAAGTCCAAAGTCCAAAGTCCAAAGTCCAAAGTCAAAGTCCAAAGTCAAAAGTCCAAAGTCCAAAGTCCAAAGTCTAACGTCTAAAGTCCAAAGACCAATGTCAAAGTCCAAAGTCCAAAGTCCAAAGTCAAAGTCCAAAGTCCAAAGTCCAAAGTCCAAAGTCAAAGTCCAAAGCCCAAAGTCAAAGTCCAAAGTCCAAAGTCCAAAGTCAAAGTCCAAAGTCCAAAGTCCAAAGTCCAAAGTCAAAGTCCAAAGCCCAAAGTCAAAGTCCAAAGTCCAAAGTCCAAAGTCCAAAGTCCAAAGTCCAGAGACCAAAGTCAAAGTCTAAAGTCCAACTTCTAAAGTCAAAGTCCAAAGTCCAAAGTCAAAGTCCAAAGTCCAAAGTCCAAAGTCAAAGTCCAAAGTCCAAAGTCCAAAGTCAAAGTCCAAAGTCTAAAGTCCAAAGTCTAACGTCTAAAGTCCAAAGACCAATGTCAAAGTCCAAAGTCCAAAGTCCAAAGTCAAAGTCCAAAGTCCAAAGTCCAAAGTCCAAAGTCAAAGTCCAAAGCCCAAAGTCAAAGTCCAAAGTCCAAAGTCCAAAGTCCAAAGTCCAAAGTCCAAAGTCCAGAGTCCAAAGTCAAAGTCTAAAGTCCAACTTCTAAAGTCAAAGTCCAAAGTCCAAAGTCCAAAGTCCAAAGTCCAAAGTCAAAGTCCAAAGTCAAAAGTCCAAAGTCCAAAATCCAAAGTCCAAAGTCCAAAGTCCAAAGTCCAAAGTCCAAAGTCCAAAGTCAAAGTCCAATGTCAAAAGTCCAAAGTCCAAAGTCCAAAGTCTAACGTCTAAAGTCCAAAGACCAATGTCAAAGTCCAAAGTCCAAAGTCCAAAGTCAAAGTCCAAAGTCCAAAGTCCAAAGTCAAAGTCCAAAGTCCAAAGTCAAAAGTCCAAAGTCCAAAATCCAAAGTCCAAAGTCTAAAGTCCAAAGTCCATAGTCCAAAGTCCAAAGTCCAGAGTCCAAAGTCAAAGTCTAAACTCAAAGTCCAAAGTCCAAAGTCAAAGTCCAAAGTCCAAAGTCCAAAGTCAAAGTCCAAAGTCCAAAGTCCAAAGTCCAAAGTCCAAAGTCCAAAGTCAAAGTCCAAAGTCAAAAGTCCAAAGTCCAAAGTCCAAAGTCTAACGTCTAAAGTCCAAAGACCAATGTCAAAGTCCAAAGTCCAAAGTCCAAAGTCAAAGTCCAAAGTCCAAAGTCAAAGTCCAAAGTCAAAGTCCAAAGTCCAAAGTCCAAAGTCCAAAGTCAAAGTCCAAAGCCCAAAGTCAAAGTCCAAAGTCCAAAGTCCAAAGTCCAAAGTCCAAAGTCCAAAGTCCAGAGTCCAAAGTCAAAGTCTAAAGTCCAACTTCTAAAGTCAAAGTCCAAAGTCCAAAGTCCAAAGTCCAAAGTCCAAAGTCCAAAGTCCAAAGTCCAAAGTCCAAAGTCCAAAGTCCAAAGTCAAAGTCCAAAGTCAAAAGTCCAAAGTCCATAGTCCAAAGTCCAAAGTCCAGAGTCCAAAGTCAAAGTCTAAAGTCAAAGTCCAAAGTCCAAAGTCAAAGTCCAAAGTCCAAAGTCCAAAGTCAAAGTCCAAAGTCAAAGTCCAAAGTCAAAGTCCAAAGTCAAAAGTCCAAAGTCCAAAATCCAAAGTCCAAAGTCTAAAGTCCAAAGTCCATAGTCCAAAGTCCAAAGTCCAGAGTTCAAAGTCAAAGTCTAAAGTCAAAGTCCAAAGTCCAAAGTCAAAGTCCAAAGTCCAAAGTCCAAAGTCAAAGTCCAAAGTCCAAAGTCCAAAGTCCAAAGTCCAAAGTCCAAAGTCAAAGTCCAAAGTCAAAAGTCCAAAGTCCAAAGTCCAAAGTCTAACGTCTAAAGTCCAAAGACCAATGTCAAAGTCCAAAGTCCAAAGTCCAAAGTCAAAGTCCAAAGTCCAAAGTCAAAGTCCAAAGGCAAAGTCCAAAGTCCAAAGTCCAAAGTCCAAAGTCAAAGTCCAAAGCCCAAAGTCAAAGTCCAAAGTCCAAAGTCCAAAGTCCAAAGTCCAAAGTCCAAAGTCCAAAGTCCAGAGTCCAAAGTCAAAGTCTAAAGTCCAACTTCTAAAGTCAAAGTCCAAAGTCCAAAGTCCAAAGTCCAAAGTCCAAAGTCAAAGTCCAAAGTCAAAAGTCCAAAGTCCAAAATCCAAAGTCCAAAGTCCAAAGTCCAAAGTCCAAAGTCCAAAGTCCAAAGTCAAAAGTCCAAAGTGCTGAGTCCAAAGTCAAAGTCCAAAGTCTAAAGTCCAAAGTCCAATGTCAAAGTCCAAAGTCCAAAGTCAAAGTCCAAAGTCCAAAGTCCAAAGTCCAAAGTCCAAAGTCAAAGTCCAATGTCAAAAGTCCAAAGTCCAAAGTCCAAAGTCTAACGTCTAAAGTCCAAAGACCAATGTCAAAGTCCAAAGTCCAAAGTCCAAAGTCAAAGTCCAAAGTCCAAAGTCCAAAGTCCAAAGTCAAAGTCCAAAGCCCAAAGTCAAAAGTCCAAAGTCCAAAATCCAAAGTCCAAAGTCTAAAGTCCAAAGTCCATAGTCCAAAGTCCAAAGTCCAGAGTCCAAAGTCAAAGTCTAAAGTCAAAGTCCAAAGTCCAAAGTCAAAGTCCAAAGTCCAAAGTCCAAAGTCAAAGTCCAAAGTCCAAAGTCCAAAGTCCAAAGTCCAAAGTCCAAAGTCAAAGTCCAAAGTCAAAAGTCCAAAGTCCAAAGTCCAAAGTCTAACGTCTAAAGTCCAAAGACCAATGTCAAAGTCCAAAGTCCAAAGTCCAAAGTCAAAGTCCAAAGTCCAAAGTCAAAGTCCAAAGTCAAAGTCCAAAGTCCAAAGCCCAAAGTCCAAAGTCAAAGTCCAAAGCCCAAAGTCAAAGTCCAAAGTCCAAAGTCCAAAGTCCAAAGTCCAAAGTCCAAAGTCCAGAGTCCAAAGTCAAAGTCTAAAGTCCAACTTCTAAAGTCAAAGTCCAAAGTCCAAAGTCCAAAGTCCAAAGTCCAAAGTCAAAGTCCAAAGTCAAAAGTCCAAAGTCAAAAATCCAAAGTCCAAAGTCCAAAGTCCAAAGTCCAAAGTCCAAAGTCCAAAGTCCAAAGTCCAAAGTCCAAAGTGCTGAGTCCAAAGTCAAAGTCCAAAGTCTAAAGTCCAAAGTCCAATGTCAAAGTCCAAAGTCCAAAGTCAAAGTCCAAAGTCCAAAGTCCAAAGTCCAAAGTCCAAAGTCAAAGTCCAATGTCAAAAGTCCAAAGTCCAAAGTCCAAAGTCTAACGTCTAAAGTCCAAAGACCAATGTCAAAGTCCAAAGTCCAAAGTCCAAAGTCAAAGTCCAAAGTCCAAAGTCCAAAGTCCAAAGTCCAAAGTCCAAAGTCGAAGTCCAAAGTCGAAAGTCAAAGTCCAAAGTCCAAAGTCCAAAATCCAAAGTTTAAAGGCAAAGTCCAAAGTCCAAAGTCCAAAGTCCAAAGTCTAAAGTCCAAAGTCCAAAGACCAAAGTCCGAGGTCCAAAGTCCAAAGTCTAGAGTCCAAAGTCAAAGTCCAAAGTCCAAAGTCCAAAGTCCAATGTACAAAGTCCAAAGCCAAAGTCCAAAGTCGAAAGTCAAAGTCCAAAGTCCAAAGTCAAAGTCCAAAGTCCAAAGTCTAAAGTCCAAAGTCCAAAGTCGAAGTCCAAAGTCGAAAGTCAAAGTTCAAAGTCTAAAGTCAAAGTCCAAAGTCCAAAGTCAAAGTCCAAAGTCCAAAGTCCAAAGTCAAAGTCCAAAGTCCAAAGTCAAAGTCCAAAGTCAAAGTCCAAAGTCAAAGTCCAAAGTCAAAAGTCCAAAGTCCAAAATCCAAAGTCCAAAGTCTAAAGTCCAAAGTCCATAGTCCAAAGTCCAAAGTCCAGAGTCCAAAGTCAAAGTCTAAAGTCAAAGTCCAAAGTCCAAAGTCAGAGTCCAAAGTCCAAAGTCCAAAGTCAAAGTCCAAAGTCCAAAGTCCAAAGTCCAAAGACCAAAGTCCAAAGTCCAAAGTCCAAAGTCTAGAGTCCAAAGTCAAAGTCCAAAGTCCAAAGTCCAAAGTCCAATGTACAAAGTCCAAAGCCAAAGTCCAAAGTCGAAAGTCAAAGTCCAAAGTCCAAAGTCAAAGTCCAAAGTCCAAAGTCTAAAGTCCAAAGTCCAAAGTCGAAGTCCAAAGTCGAAAGTCAAAGTTCAAAGTCTAAAGTCAAAGTCCAAAGTCCAAAGTCAAAGTCCAAAGTCCAAAGTCCAAAGTCAAAGTCCAAAGTCCAAAGTCAAAGTCCAAAGTCAAAGTCCAAAGTCAAAGTCCAAAGTCAAAAGTCCAAAGTCCAAAATCCAAAGTCCAAAGTCTAAAGTCCAAAGTCCATAGTCCAAAGTCCAAAGTCCAGAGTCCAAAGTCAAAGTCTAAAGTCAAAGTCCAAAGTCCAAAGTCAAAGTCCAAAGTCCAAAGTCCAAAGTCAAAGTCCAAAGTCCAAAGTCCAAAGTCCAAAGTCCAAAGTCCAAAGTCAAAGTCCAAAGTCAAAAGTCCAAAGTCCAAAGTCCAAAGTCTAACGTCTAAAGTCCAAAGACCAATGTCAAAGTCCAAAGTCCAAAGTCCAAAGTCAAAGTCCAAAGTCCAAAGTCCAAAGTCCAAAGTCAAAGTCCAAAGCCCAAAGTCAAAGTCCAAAGTCCAAAGTCCAAAGTCAAAGTCCAAAGTCCAAAGTCCAAAGTCCAAAGTCAAAGTCCAAAGCCCAAAGTCAAAGTCCAAAGTCCAAAGTCCAAAGTCCAAAGTCCAAAGTCCAGAGACCAAAGTCAAAGTCTAAAGTCCAACTTCTAAAGTCAAAGTCCAAAGTCCAAAGTCAAAGTCCAAAGTCCAAAGTCCAAAGTCAAAGTCCAAAGTCCAAAGTCCAAAGTCAAAGTCCAAAGTCTAAAGTCCAAAGTCTAACGTCTAAAGTCCAAAGACCAATGTCAAAGTCCAAAGTCCAAAGTCCAAAGTCAAAGTCCAAAGTCCAAAGTCCAAAGTCCAAAGTCAAAGTCCAAAGCCCAAAGTCAAAGTCCAAAGTCCAAAGTCCAAAGTCCAAAGTCCAAAGTCCAAAGTCCAGAGTCCAAAGTCAAAGTCTAAAGTCCAACTTCTAAAGTCAAAGTCCAAAGTCCAAAGTCCAAAGTCCAAAGTCCAAAGTCAAAGTCCAAAGTCAAAAGTCCAAAGTCCAAAATCCAAAGTCCAAAGTCCAAAGTCCAAAGTCCAAAGTCCAAAGTCCAAAGTCAAAGTCCAATGTCAAAAGTCCAAAGTCCAAAGTCCAAAGTCTAACGTCTAAAGTCCAAAGACCAATGTCAAAGTCCAAAGTCCAAAGTCCAAAGTCAAAGTCCAAAGTCCAAAGTCCAAAGTCAAAGTCCAAAGTCCAAAGTCCAAAGTCCAAAGTCCAAAGTCCAAAGTCAAAGTCCAAAGTCAAAAGTCCAAAGTCCAAAGTCCAAAGTCTAACGTCTAAAGTCCAAAGTCTAACGTCTAAAGTCCAAAGACCAATGTCAAAGTCCAAAGTCCAAAGTCCAAAGTCAAAGTCCAAAGTCCAAAGTCCAAAGTCCAAAGTCAAAGTCCAAAGCCCAAAGTCAAAGTCCAAAGTCCAAAATCCAAAGTCCAAAGTCGAAAGTCCAAAGTCCAGAGTCCAAAGTCAAAGTCTAAAGTCCAACTTCTAAAGTCAAAGTCCAAAGTCCAAAGTCAAAGTCCAAAGTCCAAAGTCCAAAATCCAAGGTCCAAAGTCCAAAGTCAAAGTACAAAGTCAAAAGTCCAAAGTCCAAAATCCAAAGTCCAAAGTCCAAAGTCCAAAATCCAAAGTCCAAAGTCCAAAGTCTAAAGTCCAAAGTCCAATGTCAAAGTCCAAAGTCCAAAGTCGAAAGTCAAAGTCTGAAGTCCAAAGTCCAAAGTCAAAGTCCAAAGCCCAAAGTCAAAGTCCAAAGTCCAAAGTCCAAAGTCCAAAGTCCAAAGTCCAGAGTCCAAAGTCCAAAGTCAAAGTCCAAAGTCAAAAGTCCAAAGTCCAAAATCCAAAGTCCAAAGTCTAAAGTCCAAAGTCCATAGTCCAAAGTCCAAAGTCCAGAGTCCAAAGTCAAAGTCTAAAGTCAAAGTCCAAAGTCCAAAGTCCAAAGTCCAGAGTCCAAAGTCCAAAGTCAAAGTCCAAAGTCAAAAGTCCAAAGTCCAAAATCCAAAGTCCAAAGTCTAAAGTCCAAAGTCCATAGTCCAAAGTCAAAGTCCAAAGTCCAAAGAAACAAAGTCAAAGTCCAAAGTCAAAGTCCAAAGTCAAAGTCCAAAGTCAAAAGTCCAAAGTCCAAAATCCAAAGTCCAAAGTCTAAAGTCCAAAGTCCATAGTCCAAAGTCCAAAGTCCAGAGTCCAAAGTCAAAGTCTAAAGTCAAAGTCCAAAGTCCAAAGTCAAAGTCCAAAGTCCAAAGTCCAAAGTCAAAGTCCAAAGTCCAAAGTCCAAAGTCAAAGTCCAAAGTCAAAAGTCCAAAGTCCAAAATCCAAAGTCCAAAGTCAAAGTCTAAAGTCAAAGTCCAAAGTCCAAAGTCAAAGTCCAAAGTCCATAGTCCAAAGTCTAAAGTCCAAAGTCCATAGTCCAAAGTCCAAAGTCCAGAGTCCAAAGTCAAAGTCTAAAGTCAAAGTCCAAAGTCCAAAGTCCAAAGTCCAGAGTCCAAAGTCCAAAGTCAAAGTCCAAAGTCAAAAGTCCAAAGTCCAAAATCCAAAGTCCAAAGTCTAAAGTCCAAAGTCCATAGTCCAAAGTCAAAGTCCAAAGTCCAAAGAAACAAAGTCAAAAGTCCAAAGTCCAAAATCCAAAGTCCAAAGTCTAAAGTCCAAAGTCCATAGTCCAAAGTCCAAAGTCCAGAGTCCAAAGTCAAAGTCTAAAGTCAAAGTCCAAAGTCCAAAGTCAAAGTCCAAAGTCCAAAGTCCAAAGTCAAAGTCCAAAGTCCAAAGTCCAAAGTCCAAAGTCCAAAGTCCAAAGACCAATGTCAAAGTCCAAAGTCCAAAGACCAAAGTCAAAGTCCAAAGTCCAAAGTCCAAAGTCAAAGTCCAAAGTCCAAAGTCCAAAGTCCAAAGTCCAAAATCCAAAGTCCAAAGTCCAAAGTCCAAAATCCAAAGTCCAAAGTCCAAAGTCTAAAGTCCAAAGTCCAATGTCAAAGTCCAAAGTCCAAAGTCGAAAGTCAAAGTCTGAAGTCCAAAGTCCAAAGTCAAAGTCCAAAGCCCAAAGTCAAAGTCCAAAGTCCAAAGTCCAAAGTCCAAAGTCCAAAGTCCAGAGTCCAAAGTCCAAAGTCAAAGTCCAAAGTCAAAAGTCCAAAGTCCAAAATCCAAAGTCCAAAGTCTAAAGTCCAAAGTCCATAGTCCAAAGTCCAAAGTCCAGAGTCCAAAGTCAAAGTCTAAAGTCAAAGTCCAAAGTCCAAAGTCCAAAGTCCAGAGTCCAAAGTCCAAAGTCAAAGTCCAAAGTCAAAAGTCCAAAGTCCAAAATCCAAAGTCCAAAGTCTAAAGTCCAAAGTCCATAGTCCAAAGTCAAAGTCCAAAGTCCAAAGAAACAAAGTCAAAGTCCAAAGTCAAAGTCCAAAGTCAAAGTCCAAAGTCAAAAGTCCAAAGTCCAAAATCCAAAGTCCAAAGTCTAAAGTCCAAAGTCCATAGTCCAAAGTCCAAAGTCCAGAGTCCAAAGTCAAAGTCTAAAGTCAAAGTCCAAAGTCCAAAGTCAAAGTCCAAAGTCCAAAGTCCAAAGTCAAAGTCCAAAGTCCAAAGTCCAAAGTCAAAGTCCAAAGTCAAAAGTCCAAAGTCCAAAATCCAAAGTCCAAAGTCAAAGTCTAAAGTCAAAGTCCAAAGTCCAAAGTCAAAGTCCAAAGTCCATAGTCCAAAGTCTAAAGTCCAAAGTCCATAGTCCAAAGTCCAAAGTCCAGAGTCCAAAGTCAAAGTCTAAAGTCAAAGTCCAAAGTCCAAAGTCCAAAGTCCAGAGTCCAAAGTCCAAAGTCAAAGTCCAAAGTCAAAAGTCCAAAGTCCAAAATCCAAAGTCCAAAGTCTAAAGTCCAAAGTCCATAGTCCAAAGTCAAAGTCCAAAGTCCAAAGAAACAAAGTCAAAAGTCCAAAGTCCAAAATCCAAAGTCCAAAGTCTAAAGTCCAAAGTCCATAGTCCAAAGTCCAAAGTCCAGAGTCCAAAGTCAAAGTCTAAAGTCAAAGTCCAAAGTCCAAAGTCAAAGTCCAAAGTCCAAAGTCCAAAGTCAAAGTCCAAAGTCCAAAGTCCAAAGTCCAAAGTCCAAAGTCCAAAGACCAATGTCAAAGTCCAAAGTCCAAAGACCAAAGTCAAAGTCCAAAGTCCAAAGTCCAAAGTCAAAGTCCAAAGTCCAAAGTCCAAAGTCCAAAGTCCAAAGTCCAAAGTCAAAGTCCAAAGTCAAAAGTCCAAAGTCCAAAGTCCAAAGTCTAACGTCTAAAGTCCAAAGTCTAACGTCTAAAGTCCAAAGACCAATGTCAAAGTCCAAAGTCCAAAGTCCAAAGTCAAAGTCCAAAGTCCAAAGTCCAAAGTCCAAAGTCAAAGTCCAAAGCCCAAAGTCAAAGTCCAAAGTCCAAAATCCAAAGTCCAAAGTCGAAAGTCCAAAGTCCAGAGTCCAAAGTCAAAGTCTAAAGTCCAACTTCTAAAGTCAAAGTCCAAAGTCCAAAGTCAAAGTCCAAAGTCCAAAGTCCAAAATCCAAGGTCCAAAGTCCAAAGTCAAAGTACAAAGTCAAAAGTCCAAAGTCCAAAATCCAAAGTCCAAAGTCCAAAGTCCAAAATCCAAAGTCCAAAGTCCAAAGTCTAAAGTCCAAAGTCCAATGTCAAAGTCCAAAGTCCAAAGTCGAAAGTCAAAGTCTGAAGTCCAAAGTCCAAAGTCAAAGTCCAAAGCCCAAAGTCAAAGTCCAAAGTCCAAAGTCCAAAGTCCAAAGTCCAAAGTCCAGAGTCCAAAGTCAAAGTCCAAAGTCCAACTTCTAAAGTCTAATGTCCAATGTCCAAAGTCAAAGTCCAAAGTCAAAAGTCCAAAGTCCAAAGACAAAGTCAAAAGTCAAATGTCCAAAGTCCAAAGTCAAAGTCCAAAGTCCAAAGTCCAAAGTCCAAAGTCCAGAGTCCAAAGTCAAAGTCTAAAGTCCAACTTCTAAAGTCAAAGTCCAAAGTCCAAAGTCCAAAGTCCAAAGTCCAAAGTCAAAGTCCAAAGTCAAAAGTCCAAAGTCCAAAATCCAAAGTCCAAAGTCCAAAGTCCAAAGTCCAAAGTCCAAAGTCCAAAGTCCAAAGTCCAAAGTCAAAGTCCAAAGTCAAAAGTCCAAAGTCCAAAGTCCAAAGTCTAACGTCTAAAGTCCAAAGTCTAACGTCTAAAGTCCAAAGACCAATGTCAAAGTCCAAAGTCCAAAGTCCAAAGTCAAAGTCCAAAGTCCAAAGTCCAAAGTCCAAAGTCAAAGTCCAAAGCCCAAAGTCAAAGTCCAAAGTCCAAAATCCAAAGTCCAAAGTCGAAAGTCCAAAGTCCAGAGTCCAAAGTCAAAGTCTAAAGTCCAACTTCTAAAGTCAAAGTCCAAAGTCCAAAGTCAAAGTCCAAAGTCCAAAGTCCAAAATCCAAGGTCCAAAGTCCAAAGTCAAAGTACAAAGTCAAAAGTCCAAAGTCCAAAATCCAAAGTCCAAAGTCCAAAGTCCAAAATCCAAAGTCCAAAGTCCAAAGTCTAAAGTCCAAAGTCCAATGTCAAAGTCCAAAGTCCAAAGTCGAAAGTCAAAGTCTGAAGTCCAAAGTCCAAAGTCAAAGTCCAAAGCCCAAAGTCAAAGTCCAAAGTCCAAAGTCCAAAGTCCAAAGTCCAAAGTCCAGAGTCCAAAGTCCAAAGTCAAAGTCCAAAGTCAAAAGTCCAAAGTCCAAAATCCAAAGTCCAAAGTCTAAAGTCCAAAGTCCATAGTCCAAAGTCCAAAGTCCAGAGTCCAAAGTCAAAGTCTAAAGTCAAAGTCCAAAGTCCAAAGTCCAAAGTCCAGAGTCCAAAGTCCAAAGTCAAAGTCCAAAGTCAAAAGTCCAAAGTCCAAAATCCAAAGTCCAAAGTCTAAAGTCCAAAGTCCATAGTCCAAAGTCAAAGTCCAAAGTCCAAAGAAACAAAGTCAAAGTCCAAAGTCAAAGTCCAAAGTCAAAGTCCAAAGTCAAAAGTCCAAAGTCCAAAATCCAAAGTCCAAAGTCTAAAGTCCAAAGTCCATAGTCCAAAGTCCAAAGTCCAGAGTCCAAAGTCAAAGTCTAAAGTCAAAGTCCAAAGTCCAAAGTCAAAGTCCAAAGTCCAAAGTCCAAAGTCAAAGTCCAAAGTCCAAAGTCCAAAGTCAAAGTCCAAAGTCAAAAGTCCAAAGTCCAAAATCCAAAGTCCAAAGTCAAAGTCTAAAGTCAAAGTCCAAAGTCCAAAGTCAAAGTCCAAAGTCCATAGTCCAAAGTCTAAAGTCCAAAGTCCATAGTCCAAAGTCCAAAGTCCAGAGTCCAAAGTCAAAGTCTAAAGTCAAAGTCCAAAGTCCAAAGTCCAAAGTCCAGAGTCCAAAGTCCAAAGTCAAAGTCCAAAGTCAAAAGTCCAAAGTCCAAAATCCAAAGTCCAAAGTCTAAAGTCCAAAGTCCATAGTCCAAAGTCAAAGTCCAAAGTCCAAAGAAACAAAGTCAAAAGTCCAAAGTCCAAAATCCAAAGTCCAAAGTCTAAAGTCCAAAGTCCATAGTCCAAAGTCCAAAGTCCAGAGTCCAAAGTCAAAGTCTAAAGTCAAAGTCCAAAGTCCAAAGTCAAAGTCCAAAGTCCAAAGTCCAAAGTCAAAGTCCAAAGTCCAAAGTCCAAAGTCCAAAGTCCAAAGTCCAAAGACCAATGTCAAAGTCCAAAGTCCAAAGTCCAAAGTCAAAGTCCAAAGTCCAAAGTCCAAAGTCAAAGTCCAAAGTCCAAAGTCCAAAGTCCAAAGTCCAAAGTCCAAAGTCAAAGTCCAAAGTCAAAAGTCCAAAGTCCAAAGTCCAAAGTCTAACGTCTAAAGTCCAAAGTCTAACGTCTAAAGTCCAAAGACCAATGTCAAAGTCCAAAGTCCAAAGTCCAAAGTCAAAGTCCAAAGTCCAAAGTCCAAAGTCCAAAGTCAAAGTCCAAAGCCCAAAGTCAAAGTCCAAAGTCCAAAATCCAAAGTCCAAAGTCGAAAGTCCAAAGTCCAGAGTCCAAAGTCAAAGTCTAAAGTCCAACTTCTAAAGTCAAAGTCCAAAGTCCAAAGTCAAAGTCCAAAGTCCAAAGTCCAAAATCCAAGGTCCAAAGTCCAAAGTCAAAGTACAAAGTCAAAAGTCCAAAGTCCAAAATCCAAAGTCCAAAGTCCAAAGTCCAAAATCCAAAGTCCAAAGTCCAAAGTCTAAAGTCCAAAGTCCAATGTCAAAGTCCAAAGTCCAAAGTCGAAAGTCAAAGTCTGAAGTCCAAAGTCCAAAGTCAAAGTCCAAAGCCCAAAGTCAAAGTCCAAAGTCCAAAGTCCAAAGTCCAAAGTCCAAAGTCCAGAGTCCAAAGTCAAAGTCCAAAGTCCAACTTCTAAAGTCTAATGTCCAATGTCCAAAGTCAAAGTCCAAAGTCAAAAGTCCAAAGTCCAAAGACAAAGTCAAATGTCCAAAGTCCAAAGTCAAAGTCCAAAGTCCAAAGTCCAAAGTCCAAAGTCCAGAGTCCAAAGTCAAAGTCTAAAGTCCAACTTCTAAAGTCAAAGTCCAAAGTCCAAAATCCAAAGTCCAAAGTCCAAAGTCCAAAGTCCAAAGTCCAAAGTCCAAAGTCCAAAGTCCAAAGTGCTGAGTCCAAAGTCAAAGTCCAAAGTCTAAAGTCCAAAGTCCAATGTCAAAGTCCAAAGTCCAAAGTCAAAGTCCAAAGTCCAAAGTCCAAAGTCCAAAGTCCAAAGTCAAAGTCCAATGTCAAAAGTCCAAAGTCCAAAGTCCAAAGTCTAACGTCTAAAG
>JAZKLR010000889.1:0-43386 GCA_037103525.1 Ganaspis brasiliensis
AAGTAAAGCGTGTAGTTGTGAGTGGTGGGGGAACGGAGGTTTGATCGCCTGACTACTAAATTTTTCCAGTTACGCCATTTTTTCCCCACATTAATAGTTGTTTTCTAAAAACTGAACGTCTCTTACTAAATATTGATCACTAAAGTTTTTCAGTGTAGGCAAAAACTTACTTTTATCGTAATTTTTGCACAACATGTCAATATCAGACATACGGTTCCCAAACCAGCTCGCGCATGATATAGGGAAGGTAGAGGGGGTAAAACTGGACAAAAAATTACTTTGGGACCATGTCTCTTCGCTGATTGGTTTAGAAGTTATAAGCGTTGTTACTTTCCACCTCTGTTACTTTCCTCCTCGGTCTCCCCTATTTTTTTTTTCAACAGTATGATGTACTGGTCCTGTACTTGCATTATAATCTTACTATGTACTCAAATTTTCAAATTATTTTTCAAGATGCTAGATTAGTACGACTTTGGTATGACTCCATATTTATTTAGTACGCGTACTAACTGAAAATCTTAAAGTTTTTATGAATTACATACAAGTGTAATACTAGTACGATACAAGTACGTCATACAAATGTACACTGAAAGAAATACTCTAGCTTTATCAGCCATATGATTATTGTTGACAGTTTTTGTAGAACTTCGAATACTATATGAATGAATATCCCATAATGCATCGGTGCGCCACTGACAGTTCTTCTAACCTAAAAATATACATCGCAGTTTCACCAGTCATATGGCTAAAAGAAAAATATATTATGGCAGTATCTATATTAGCAATATATTATGGGTGATTTATCCATAATTATGTCAGTACCGTGGAATTATTTCTTTCAGTGTAATAAAAAGGTACATACATACTGGCACTATTATGGCCTATTTACACCTTCGAAAAAAAAAAATTTTTTTGCATGAGAGTAAAGAGTTCAGATACACAGTCTGTCCCCTTCCCTCCAATGCGAAAAAAATTTTTTTTTTCGAAGGTGTAAACAGGCCATTATAGTTTAGAATCAGTACTTCAAAAATCAGTATCATTATACTCGTATATAGTAGTAGTATAATGCAATGGTACGTATTGTACGCTGGTTATCTGGGTAGATATACATTATACATTTGACATTTAAATTACCTAGCTTTCTACGTTTTCTACGTATATTACGTGGGAAATGCGCATTCCAAAGAAATTACAAACTGATAAAGGTAAAGAATTTTACAATTCGCAATTTGAAGAATTAATGAGAATTTATAAGATCAACCTATATTCAACCTACATATTAATCTCAAAGCATCCAATTGTTTAGAGATTTCTTTCGAATAAGTTAAAGTTAACTTTTGGAAAAGTTAAAGTTAACTTTAGGAAAAGTTAAAGTTAACTTTCGGAAAAGTTAAAGTTAACTTTCGGAAAAGTTAAAGTTAACTTTCGGAAAAGTTAAAGTTAACTTTTGAAAAAGTTAAAGTTAACTTTCGGAAAAGTTAAAGTTAACTTTTGGAAAAGTTAAAGTTAACTTTTGGAAAAGTTAAAGTTAACTTTTGAAAAAGTTAAATTGTGAAAAAGTTAAATGCAATTAACATGTAGATCCCATAAGAATGTAAGTTAACTTTCGAAAAAGTTAAAGTTAACTTTTGGAAAAGTTAAAGTTAACTTTTGGAAAAGTTAAAGTTAACTTTTGGAAAAGTTAAAGTTAACTTTTGGAAAAGTTAAAGTTAACTTTTGGAAAAGTTAAAGTTAACTTTTGGAAATGTTAAAGTTAACTTTTGAAAAAGTTAAATTGTGAAAAAGTTAAATGCAATTAACATGTAGATCCCATAAGAATGTAAGTTAACTTTCGAAAAAGTTAAAGTTAACTTTTGGAAAAGTTAAAGTTAACTTTTGGAAAAGTTAAAGTTAACTTTTGGAAAAGTTAAAGTTAACTTTTGGAAAAGTTAAAGTTAACTTTTGGAAATGTTAAAGTTAACTTTTGAAAAAGTTAAATTGTGAAAAAGTTAAATGCAATTAACATGTAGATCCCATAAGAATGTAAGTTAACTTTCGAAAAAGTTAAAGTTAACTTTTGGAAAAGTTAAAGTTAACTTTTGGAAAAGTTAAAGTTAACTTTTGGAAAAGTTAAAGTTAACTTTTGGAAAAGTTAAAGTTAACTTTCGGAAAAGTTAAAGTTAACTTTTGGAAATGTTAAATTTAACTTTTGAAAAAGTTAAATTGTGAAAAAGTTAAATGCAATTAACATGTAAATCCCATATCGAGTGTTTTTGTGAACATTAATAAAGAGTTATCTTAAAAGGTTAGGTATTAGTTTTCCTGAAAAAAAAACAATTTTTATTTTATCCAAAGTAATTTATAATTATAAAATATAAATATTATATAATTTAAACATTTAGTAAAATAAAAAAACTTTTGGCTGTTACTATACACCAACTTAACAAAATAAAATAGTGCTATCTTAACCACAGTATTTTTTTCTTTAGAATAGATTTTTTTATAAACAATAAATATAAAGTCATAAGAAATATTGTAATATAAAAGGAAAAGAAACCTAAGTGTTTTTAAAAAATTCTTTTCGGATATGAATAATTTAAAAAAGGTGCTGCAACGCAGCATTTTTTGTTTTTTGGTTGGCGAACCTGACTGCTGACAACATAAAGTACAGGCATAAGTGCGATTGGTCAAAATACACACGTTGATTAGAAATGCTTTTAATAAATTAATTTTAACCATATTTAAAAAATGTATTTATACTTTCTTTATATAAAATATATTTCATGAAGTTTATTTTTTCTTAAAGTAAAATTATTTAATCATAATAAATATGTTAAAAGATAGTAATAATGTGACGCGTTCTGAAGAAAGGGACCTAAGAAGTAAAAAATCGTTTTTCGGTTTATTGATGTTTTAATTTAATCAAAGGTTCCTTTTTCATTATCTAAAGTCAGAAAAGGTTTTTATTTAATAATTTTCAAGTTATAACAATTCAAATCTCTCGATTTGTACAGATTACCATGCACGCTCGACTTTCGTTTTCGCTCTCCTGTAAAATAACCAATTTTCTTCTTAGGTTCCTTTCTTCAATTTCTAAAAATTCCAAATAACGCGGGCATTATGAAAGCATGCGTACTTGCGTTTGACATTATAGCTCCAGGACGTATGTAAACAAATATGATGGCCGGATCTTTTAGGTTATGTCTAAAATGTCAGCTTTGTACGCTTTATAATACCGATAATATCATTATATTATTACACTTATCATTATTTACAGCATATTTGATAATTCTTTTTTAATATAATTGTTGATATGAAATTTATAAGATATAGACTGCTCAGCGCTTAGGAATGTTAAAAAAGACTTATTGTTAGTATTACATGTACAATCCATTGTATGTGATTCGATACAATACAAAATACAATTAAATTTTTTACAGTTCCAATGCATTTTCTGTTGGTGGAGAGTAAATTATGTATTTTACAACTGTAAAATTTAGTACATTTGTACTGAAAGGAGAAGGTGAATTTTAAAACGATGTGGCAATTTCATCCTCCTCTCCTTGTTCCTTTCTATTTCATGCGTCAGTAACAGCGATAGAGGAAGAGAAAAATAACAAAACTCTTTGGCTTAAGCCCAAAGCACAACGAATACGGTTACGGGAGCGGGGCATGAGATAATAAAGGACAGAGACTGTTTCTGTCTTTTTCTGTCTCATGCTCTGGTCCCGTAACCGTATTTTTATCTGCTTAGGCCTTTAGGGGGATCGTGGACCTTTCTTTTTTAAGCTAGACCGAATATACATCGTTTGAGTATCCGTTCACATTGGCCACGCGCATCTCGTTGCGCACCATACGTCAAATCAGGCCCAACGTGATCCACCCCCCCCTAATCTACCTGCTAATCTTGGTATTTTGAAAATTTAAGTCCCAATACATTTTGGGTTTGGTAGGTGGGTGGTGTTGGGAATAGAGTAGTTTCTGTCAAAACATATACTAAGTGGGTGGCGGGTTGGTGGGGGGGGGGGGTGTTAGGCATATGATACATACATTGAAATCATATACTAGGTGGACAGTGGGTGGTAGTACCAAAGACATGTAACTTATTTCTAAGATAAAAGTTAACAACAATTTATTGTTTATGCAAATTCTATAGATGGATGGGGTCATAAACACATGCAATTAGTCCTAAGGTAAAAGTTAACAACAATACACAGTTTATGCAAATTAGAAAGGTTAAGATTTTAAGTTAAACTTAGTGCGATTCGATTGCAGCGCCGTCTATGGAGAAATCCCCCGCTTGAAGAACCTGAAAGTAGAGGTACCTTTAAATTCCCGCGCAAAAGTAAGGGTAAAAATTTAAAATGACGTAGGAGAATCCCCAAGAGAATGCCGACATATGGTAATACCGACTAAGGGTAACCGATTTCGGAAATCTACCTTAACTTCGAGCAAGCAAGTAATCTGCATTACCGACACAAGGTAACACGCGCGAAATCTGCATTACCGACCGACGGTAATTTATCAACAAACCGCTAAAAATCCACTGCAGGTAACTGACTAGGGCGCCACCTGGTGGCGAAAATCGGAACTGTGCGCTGGTTCTCTCATAGCTATACTACTAACATGTGGTTGAAACATTTATAATTAAGTTCAGAATTTTTTTAAAATACTTTAAGTAAGTACAAATAATAAGAAAAGAACATCTTTGTAGCACGTTGAGAAATAAACTACGAAATAATTATAAATACTAAAAATGTAAAATTGAAGTTTTATTTAGTATATAGGTACATTTTGACTTTAACTCAAAAAATGTTTACTAAGTTTTGGAAATCTTATACAAATTTAATTGATATTTATGTTACATAATTTAAAAAACTAAATACATCAGAAATAAGTATATGACCAATAATATGAGATCTATGAAATTATCTCATGTATTATATTTTGAAAAAATGTTGTCGATATATTTCCATCCAATTAACTCCCACCCATTAACTCAACACTTTTCACAAGATTAAGATTAAAAATAAATTAAAGTAATAGTAAAAAAATAAAATATAAATTAATAACTAAAAAAAACTTGAAAAATTTTTATCTTAGTCAATAAAACATAAATATTTTAACACGTCAAAAATTAAAATGAATTTTTGTATCAAAATCGTAACATTCTGTCAAAAGCTATGACGAATTTGAAAATTCGTCGTATATAAACAATAATATGAGGTCATTGGTTGTAAGACGTCCCTGAATTTTTCTGAGTAAAAGAAGGAAAATTTTATTTAAAGAAAATATATTTTCAATTTTATTTATTGTTAAAGATTATTGTTACAGAATTGACATTCTTATTATTTTTGTGTTCTCTAATATGTGCCTTCAAAGAGCGTTTTTTGGTTACATCTTTGTCCAATTTTACAATGCAATTTAAATTAATTACAAACGGAATCGTTATATCATTGTTTTTTAATATTCTTTTAAGAAATCTAATATTGTTAAAATAAAATCATTGATCTAACAAAGATATCGAACGACCTACCAGATTAAATTTCTTTAGTTGTTGAATCGGTTGATTTGAAAAATAGTTAATCAGTCTCCTCGAAGAAGTTGGCTTTTAAACTAATCTGTGACGATTTTTTACCTTCTTTATTTATTGTTATATCCAATTAATTTTTTTAATTGATGACTCTTTTAAAATTAATCTGTTAGTTTTGATTATATGAATTAAAAAGATTAAGAACAATATCAACGTACTCTTTTTTTATACACATTATATTGTCATCAACGTAACGGGAATAAAAACGCGGAACATAGTCATACTTTTCTTTGAACATCATTGAGCAATCAATCTGCAAAACCTCCATCACTATATTAGCTAAAAAAGGTGATATTGGAGAACGCATAGCAGTTCCATGGATTTGTTGATAAAATTTACCATTGAACGAAAAGTAGGTATTATTGAACACAATGAATACTAGTAAATAATGACTTAACATCTAGAGAAAGCAGAACGTTGTTCTTATCCAAAATTATACTATTTAATTTGTTTTTTATTTCGAAACTATTGTTACCGTGATACTTAGGCAACGGAAGCGTATTTTCTAATTTCGATCGGAGAGGAACATCAACTTTGTGAACTTTTGGTACTCTCTAAATTTCTTAGAGTGAGTTTTCACTCCATTAACCACTTCGGCGGTATGTTGCCAAAATTGGCGTCATGACTATTTCTCGATTATTTATGCCTGTCATTATTTTTTATGGATGTAAACATAGTATTCTTATATTTTAGGATTCGGTGATCAGGAACATAATACTAAAAATTTAATTTTTTAAGGTTTTAATTGCTTTTTAGCAAATTGAATATCGACGATTTTCAATATTTTTCGTGAATGGCGTCATACGTTTATTCAGTTATTATCCTTGATTTTCGGTTTATTTTCTTTAAAAAACTTATATTCATATAAGTTTTTTTACATACATAAAAAATTAAAACAGACATTAATAATCGAGAAATAGTCATGACGCCATTTTGCTCATTTTTACCGCTCTCGGCCACTTCACGCATGACGCCATTTTTGGCGTCATACCGCCGAAGTGGTTAAGAGTGAAAATTGAGCCACTTCGATCAGAGTGAAAGACCCATTTTAAAAGAGTGAGATCTCACTCTTAAAGAGTGAAAGAGTAACTTTTACTCAAATTTGAGATGAAATTCACTCCAAAATTAGAGTGAGAGTTCACTTTTGCTTGGAGGGAGAAATTCACTCTATAAGAGTGAGATCTCACTCTTTTCGAGTGGGGTTCTCACTCTTGATTGGAGTGGCTCAATTTCCACTCTTAGGGGAATGAGAACTCACTCCAAGTAATATAGAGTGTAAATCGTAAGCTTTAGCAAAATTAGTGTTAGTCAAAGTGAGATAATTATGATGATTTTCTCTATCTAATAATTCATTATCATTAAGGTTATGTAAGATTTCTGCTGTTTTTTCTTGTAATTTTTTTAACGGATTTGCTTTTATACCTTTAGAAGTAGATGTATCAAAAAGTAACAATGACATTTTTTGAAAATAATCTTCAGTCTCCAAACATACAATTGCATTATCATTATCTGCATTAGTGAATAAAATATCTGGATTTTTTTTTTAAAAAGTTTTAGTGAATTTTTTCCTTCATAGAAAAGTCTTTGGATTAAATTAAGCTGCAAGCTCTTTTTCTATACCAAATGGAATTTAAATAATCTGAAATTGGCTTTAAACAATCGCGCTGCATATTAATTTAATACATAAAAGTTTTCAGTGTTCTTAATTTACAAACTATTCAATTTTTTAAGAAACGTTAATGGACGGATTTCACCTAAACAATTTTATAAATTATTTTATGACTTTGTAAGGCGCCGATCGAAGGCTGATGTTGAAAGAGGAAGATTTTTAAATAATAACATGAATTTAAATGAAAATTTCTTACCCAAGTTTCTTTTTTCCCTCGTTACAGCCCAGGTTCTTAAGACTGCCAGGGTTTCAAACCATAGACTTAACTTATTAATGTTAGACGGCTTGTTGACACAAGGTCGACATATTTATGAAAATATATTAATAATAATACAAATCAACCCGATGAGTAAAGAGAAATCAGGGGGTTGAAGTGGACGAACTCTTAGAAAATAAAAGAAACAATATTTGCCAACAAAAATGATATTTTACGATCAACAGAGAACCTACTTACAGTTCGTTGACTTTTTAACATTTAAAATAATTAACATACAATTCGCTAAACAGATGTTCCATTCAATCAGTCGACTCCAAATTTATCAAGTTGAAGAATTTTTCAAATTCAGTCAACAGAACGATTTACAATCCAGGAATGATCCTATGATATGTGGTCGTCTCAAACGAAGTCTCGGTGATCAAATAAGAGCGCAAGCGCAAAGTTTCTATGGTTGCAAGCACTGTAACCCGGCGAACTTGCTTTCAAGTCACTCCAAATAATCAAAATTATTCAAATAATAAATTGAAGCGCTGAGTCGCTTTTCTATTTTCTTGTAAAAAAATTTAGTGGTGCTAGCTAGCAGCGCAAAACTGCAAGCAAAATACTTTTGTACTGTCTCTTTTAGTTAAAAAGTTTTTCAAATGACTTCTAAATTCAAAGTTTGTTGTTAAAATTTTCTTGCTTGTGTATAAAAGTTGGATAGTTCAAACTTGAAAATTCCAGTCATGCTGTAGCATATTTAGCGGGATGATCTATATTAGCTGAGGCTTCTTCCTATATTTAAGAAAAGATCCTAAGCTGATATTTGAGTAGAGAATATGCATACTTCGATCGGTGCAAAACCCCAAGAGCCGTGCACAGGCAGCTCATCGTCTTTTATCTGGTCGTAGAGCTTTACGGAAGGTGTTTCATAATCCAGACGAATGTGAATCAGACTTTTCGGTCTCTCGGCTCTCGATCTCTTTACCTCCTCTACCTTGCCATTCTGTTCTATGTATATCCTCTCCCTTTTCTGGGCCGCAATTTCTCTCTTTTTATCCGAGAGCTACGTCGCGCCGAGTTCCTTTAAGATTATGCAGATTCAACGTCCTTGCCACCATCTTCACGAGAGAAGCTAATTTCTGTACTTACTATTCTCTGACACCAGTATAAACGTGAATATAAGTGCATTTTCGTTTCTAGACTGTTTAAAATATTTTATCCTTTACTCTGTCAAACTACTTTTAAAACACTTTTCAAAAATATCGTATTTTTTTCATTTACCTGATTTAAATAAATAGGTTAAGAGAAGAAAAAATCTAATATTTAAAGAAGTGTAACTTGTCCTTAAGCGAAAATTCTCTAAGCTTCATTATAGGGGAGACCGAGGTAAATCCGGTCACTTACAGTTAGATAGGTAAAAATCTAAAAAATTATTCTCTAAATCAAAGTTAATTTATATCATTCGAAAGCTTATCATTTTTACTTTCAAAATAAAAAAAGTTTTTTGATTTATCTTTTTTAGTTTTACTTGTAGATCATTTTTAATTCACATATACCAAATTTCAAAATCACAATTTTCCAGGGTAAATCCGATCACTTGATTTTTTCAATAATTTAGGGTAACCCCGACCGTTTTATTTTTTAAATATTAAAATTCGCCTTATTCCTGTCTTAAGTATAATCTGATTTTGATTTTATGATTGATAAATTATGAGTTCTATAAACAATTAATATTGGTTTAATAAATAATAAATATAGGTTTCATGAAATACAACTATGGATTCAAATAATGTTATAATTTATTAAGAGAATGTAAAAAGTGAACTGTGGTAATTATTTTTAATTTAACAAATTATAAATTTTATTATTGGTAAAATGTAATACGTGAAATGAGATTGGCTTTACCCCGTCGTCACGTAACCGACTTTATCCCAAATGTGTTTCTCACATTTTAGAATAATTTGAATTAAATATTTATCAAACCAAACAAAACTATATATGTACTTCGAAAAAGGACATTCAAGAATTTAGGGAAACTCCGACTGTTATATTTTTTAAATATTAAAATTTGCCTTATTCATGTCTTAAGTATGATCTGATTTTGATTTTATGATTGATAAATCTTATGAGTTCTATAAACAATAAATATTGGCTTAATAAATAATAAATATATGTTTCATGAAATACAACTATAGATTATCAAATAATGTTATATTTTATTAAGAGAATGTAAAAAGTGAAATGTGGTTACTATTTTGGATCTAACAAGTTATAAATTTTATTATTGGTAAAATGTAATAAGTGAAATGTGATTAGCTTTACCCCGAATGTATTTCTCACATTTTAGAATAATTTAAATTAAATCTTTATGAAACCAAACATAACCCTATATGTACTTCGAAAAAGGACATTCAAAAGCATCGAAAAAACTTATCCAAATGAATTAAGACTCAAAAATAATGATCGAAAAACGTAAAAATCCGAAGAACGTTTTCTTTTGCTGGCACCTCGAAAAATACATAACCACCTCTGATTCCAAGTTGAATTCATGAAACTAAACAAAAGTTCGTTAACATAAGTTGAATGTTAAGTACTATTCACAGTACCAATATCTCCTTCTTAAGTTGAGTTCATAGTGTCAAATTGCTTATTTTAATTGTTAATTACTTCATTACACTTCATGCTTTTTAACTAAGTCATTTAATAGTTTCTATTTGTTTAAACTAGATGCTGATTAAACATTTTAATAAAACATTGTTTTTGGTATTTAAACTTTCAATTGATTAAAGAATATGAGTCACGTTTTCCTTGTTAAAAACTATTTCAAATCTCATTCCTAAGTATAAGCTTAGTTTGAAATGTGACACATCTTCTGTTACAACGCTTTTGGTAAACACGATATGCTGCAAATTTAGGAGTAGATAGGGTCATTTGAAATGCAATCGACTAATTATTAGCCTAGCTATTACCTTAATTAATGTCAAAGCTGGTTACGCAGCTATCTTTGTTAATTTATGCGAACTTTCATAGTCAGCTCAAGGATAATATCAACATGAGTCTAGTCTCCAGGAAAGGTTACTAAATCGCTTAAAGTGAAATATAAGTTGTCAATAATCTTCGTAAAAGATTTAATACCAACAAATTATTAAAATAGTTACAACTTTCTAGTTACACTAGTGTGAAATATTTTACTTGATTTTTATAAAAACACTAATTCATATTAATCTATACTTTTTTTAATTATAGTATAGAAAAATAAGATACAATAAAAATAAATTCCTGACGAGCTGGTCAAATAAGATCTTTAATTATGCACTGAATTACTTATTATTATTTATTAGGAATTGACTTAGTTTCCTAGTTTCGTGTTCAAATATAGTTAAACTGACTAGGCAAATTGGTTAATATGACTAGGAAAATAAGTCAATTTGACTAATGATACTAAGTTGTTTTAATCACTTGCAAATCGATTTTTATTTAATTTCGAACAAATAAATTTTATAAAAAGCTGTAATAAATTAAGAAACCGTAATATTTTTAATTTATATCCAATAACAAACGTTATTAAATTTAAAAAAATATTACGACCGTCAACCACAGGAACTTGATGTTGACAGATCACTCAAGGTTAGAACCTTTAAATTTAAATTGATAACTGAACCGTACTGGTACTGGGAGCAGCGCATTAACGCACTCAAAGGGAGGACTTGGTTGTTTGACACAAAAATCCTTTATAAGAAATTACAATATTATATGTTATGTCTTGAAGGGACATTGACAATTTAAATATTTTAATATTTTACCTCTGTTTTATTTACGAGACAAAAGTCTTTGAACTAAGGGAACAGGGAAAGGAAGTTAAACTGAACGATGCAGATAGGTTAAATTATTATTTATTTAATCAATACAAATCGAGAGCTGAGAGGAAGAATCATCGATGGATTCTTAGCCCTAGTACAATTTCGGTCATTCATCTGGAACAATGAATGATTTGTTAGACAAAGATATAAGAAAAAGGATAGGAAAGAAGGTATTTTGAATATGAAACTTACTTTGGTTGGAAGTCAGAAGAATTTGGTCAACCACAAATTTCCACCCGTACAACAGTAAGACAGGTCAGTTCTAAGAGATGAATGCCCAACAGTGGAGGTACCCTGGTAGAGGCTGATTAGTTGACTTCACTGACGATTCAACGCAGAATAACTCTCGTAGGGCTATGACCCCAGATTATTTTTTGTAGTCCGGAGCCGTGATTTAGAAGCTGATTCTTAGTGTCTTCATTGCAGAAGTGGTGTTGATCGGGGAAAAACGATGCTCGATATTTATGATCGAGATAATGTTCGTTACCAGAGAATAAGCCACTGAAAAAAATGTTTAGGTACACTACAAAGAATTCTGGCTGTTACAGCTAAATAATATCGCTCCATATCGTCGACCTAAACGTTTAGTTGTGGTACCTAAATTATATTGCAGAAAAGATATATCTATTCTACCTAAAAAATTTAACCAGTTATTCTATATTTTTAGCTGAATAACAGCTAGATAATATAGGAGTAGCGCCTAAATTCTTTTAGCAACATTTTTTAGGTAATACTTATAGCTAATGTTGACAGCATTTCTAGCTGTAGTGAGTAGAATTTCTAGATGACATTACTCTCTTGTTTATATAGCCATATTTGATCTCACAGATATAAAATAATATATATTTTAACAATACAAAACCGTTTAAGGTAAAAGATTTAATGAATATGAATTTCCGTAAATAAAAATCACTATAAGATTTTATATTTAAAAGTACCTCATGACTTTTAACAAAAGATATTTGTAGTTTCACTAGAATTAAACAATATGTCACTTTCAATCTTTCAAATCATTTTTCTAACTGATAATAATTGTTGGTTTTATTGTAATTTTTTGTAGTTAGTGCACGTATATTTGTTTATTTTTATATAAAATTGTAAATAAACTGTTTCTTTATTAATAAAAAAAGCGTTATCTGCAACATTCTATATTACAAGTTAGATCGAGATAAATTAACATAATCGCATAATTTGTTTTATTTAAATTAACGTTATTGAAAGCATTTGAGGTACCATAAAAGCATAAATGTTTTAGGAAATTATTTAATTCATAAAACTTGTATATAGTCTACTTAAAAACTGAAAATTTGTATTTTCTATTACATTGAAGCTGGTACAATGATCATAAACAATTAAAACTTACATATACCACTAACCAATCACAATTAATAACTTTAAACATTAAAACAATTAGATCCTTGCACAGAACTTTGCGAATGGAACACATTCAACACATTAATCACTAACCTAACCACTTTATTCAAAAATAGAAACGCAATGCGTAAAAAATAGCACGAACATATGATTTACACTGAAGGACAGCCATGTTGAAAGTATAGCACTGCATTCTGCTCATTACAGGTATAATGTATAGCCATGGCACCTAAACTTTCTAACAGAACTGTCAACATGAAACTGTATTGGTAAGGCTGCTAGATAGTATAGCAAGAGGTGGTAAATATTTTTCCTAAATTTCCTGTACGCACGAGCTAAATTGTTTTTGTACTTCGGCAATCTAGTTTAACTATTACTCCAATAACGGATTGCAATTGTACCTATATTTAATCAGCAATATATTTTTAGGAAAAGAACCAATACCATTTTTTTCAGTGAGGTTTGCGTACTACTGACTAACAAGTCAGGAGTTCTTTCGAGATAGAAACGTAGTATAACAACAAACTAATGAAACTCTAAATCGTGCGGGATTTATAACTACTGATTCAACCGACGACAACCCCGATTTTAGAATAACTGGTACAACTGTCAATACGGGTGATTTTGGGAAGAAGTGAGAACCTTCAACAATCGTAATTTTTGGAAGAACTATCGCTTGGAGGTTGTCGGCTACTATTTATTGCTGATTCCTCATTTCACACCCCTCAGTTGACCAAGCAAAATTTACGTTTAAAAACTTTCCCCTCGTTCGGTCAGAAGCAGAAATATGTATTGATTATCTCGCTTCTCGAGCTATCCCTATGCTTAAAACTATTTTTCGTCCGTTTTGTCGTTTATATCTCTCTCTGTGAGTAGTATGGTTTGCAAAAAGTATTCTTTTAAATAATTTCTTAAAAATACAGTGACTTACAATTTAATATTATAAATATTCATTTAATGAAATACGTCATGATGACGTGACATATACATATTGATATTACTTTTTTTTTTAGAATCATAAAATATATGTACCTGGGTCATTCCATACGAAAAGGCAAATGGCTGAGTCCACTCGTAGTTTTAACCAATTTTAAAGATATATAGCTCAAAACTTAGCATTTTTTATAAGGAATCGAATGCCGTGTGGTACTTTTTGAAATATTCAAAATGGCGGCTACCACAGCTGGATATATAACCTAACTTTTTGAATTTCTGGGTTTAAGCGATTATTACTTTTATTATTTGGGATTAAAATTGCTCAAAACAAAATTTTCTTATGTTTTTGAGATCCCCGAGACAAAAAAATATGACTAAATAATCATAAATAAAAAATTCAAGATGGCGGATCCAAAATGGCGGTTAAATTTTTAAGATGCTATTGGATTTAACTGAAACTTGTTATTCGGGGGTTTTTGAGGTCGCTGATTACGAATATGATCTCAAAATTTAAAAATTCAAAATGGCGGATCCAATATGGCGGACAATATTTTGAAAATTGATCGTATTTCTATGAAACTTGTTTTTCGGGGGTTTTTGAGGTCGCTGATTTCGAATCTAATGTCAAAATTTAAAAATTCAAAATGGCCGATCCAATATGGAGGATGAATTTTTTTTTATTGGTCGGATTCGCTTAAAACTTGTTCCTCGGGGGTTTTTGGGGTCGCAGATTACGAATCTGAAATCATTTTTTAAAATTCAAAATGGCGGATCCAATATGGCGGATGAATTTTTTTAAATTGGTCTAATTCGCTTGAAACTTGTTTCTCTGGGGTTTTTGGGGTCGCAGATTACGAATCTAAAGTCAGTTTTTCAAAATTCAAAATGGCGGATCCAATATGGCGGACGAATTTTTTTAAATTGGTCAGTTTCCTTTGAAACTTGTTACTTGGGGTTTTTTTGGGTAGCAGATTACGAATCTGAAATCATTTTTTCAAATTTCAAAATGGCGGATCCAATATGGCGGACGAATTTCTCTAAATTCGTCGGATTCATTTTAAACTTGTTACTAGGGGGTTTTTGAGGTCGCTGACTACGAATCTGATGTCAAAATTAGAAAATTCAAAAGAGGTGTACAATAAAAAAGAATTAAATACTGATGGCAGTTGAAAGGCTACGTCTCTTGACACATTTTTTGCCATTTTATATCTACCATTTTTATTTTTTAAACTTTGACATTAGATTCGTAATCTGCGACCCCAAAAACCCCCGAGTAACACGTTTCGGACGAATCCGACCAATTTAAAAAAATTCATCCTCCATATTGGATCCGCCATTTTGAATTTTTAAATTTTTACATTAGATTCGAAATCAGCGACCCCAAAAACCCCCGAATAACAAGTTTCATAGAAATACGATCAATTTTAAAAATATTGTCCGCCATATTGGATCCGTTATTTTGAATTTTTAAATTTTGAGATCATATTCGTAATCAGCGACCTCAAAAACCCCCGAGTAACAAGTTGCAGTTTAATCCAATAGCATTTTAAAAATTTAACCGCCATTTTGGATCCGCCATCTTGAATTTTTTATTTATGATTATTTAGTCATATTTTTTTGTCTCGGGGATCACAAAAACATAAGAAAAATTTGTTTTGAGCAATTTTAATCCCAGATAATAAAAGTAATAATCGCTTAAACCCAGAAATTCAAAAAGTTAGGTTATATATCCAGCTGTGGTAGCCGCCATTTTGAATATTTCAAAAAGTACCACACGGCATTCGATTCCTTATAAAAAATGCTAAATTTTGAGATATATATCTTTAAAATTGGTTAAAACTACGAGTGGACTCAGCCATTTGCCTTTTCGTATGGAATGACCCACCTATAAAATTATTATCAAATATTTGCTAAATTTAAACAAATTATTTTATTTAAAGAAATAATTATTTAATTATAAAATTCCAATAAATGAATTACTGACCATAATAAGTTTATTTCACATTAACAAATTATTTGTTTAAATAAAATCCAATTTATTTATATGATAATACGTATTTATATTTCTAAATATATTTGTGCAATGTTGCAAAAATGTAATGTTAAAATCTAAAATCTGTGCGACCTTTATAAAGTACTCAACCTCCAAAATGTAACTGCGTGTTTATTGAACGATGAAAATTTCCATAACGCGAGTATCAATAAAATTGAATATTATTCATTTCTTTGAAAACATTTAAAAAACAGTTTATGTAATTAATCAGTTACACTACCGTCGGAAATTGTCGGTCCAATCGATACTTATCAAAGTGATCATATTATTTGATGAGTTTGGATAAAAATTACCAAATTTTTCAAATATCGTTCGATAAGTTTAGTTCGTTGCCTAATCTACAGAGAGTGTACAAAAAATTTGAAGATCCCCTTGCTTTCTTTGCTAAATTGTAAGCATTAATTTGAGCTAAAAAAACTTGAAAAATATTAAGTGGTTCTCGAAATATGACTCAATACGTTGGAACATATTTTCCTTCAAAGTCATCTAAAACCTTGGTTTCTACTTGAAGATGATATATTTTCCTGTAAACCTTCTCCTGCGTTTTGAGTCAATTTCGAGAACCACTTAATATTTTTCAAATTTTCTTTCCTCAAATTAAAGCTTACAATTCAGCAAAGAAAAAAAGAGGAATTTCAAATTTTTTGTACACTTTTTGTAGATCAGGCAATTTTACACATTTCAAACTGATTTTAGGGGGGGGGGGGTAAGGTTTGACAACATTTTTTTCCATTTTTTTTTATTTTTGTTTCTGAAAAAACAACATCTGAAGAATATTGTATTGAATGTTTAAGTCATTCGGAGCAAAACTAACGAAGTTACACTGAGAAAATAAGTTGACTAAATATAACCAATTTATGATTAAATTCAGCAGAGAGAGGTTGTTAATATAGCACCTGCAAAGCTCTTTGTTTATTATTAGAAGATTAAATGCTACTGTTAACCTTGAAGATTGGTTGTGATCGCCGGTATCTTGTGTGTTTTGTCCAGAGTCCCTTAACCTAGAAAATAGCTAGAGGCTTATTTTCTCAGTGTACAGTCGGTTGTATGGACCCGGTTCGATGAAGACATGTACGTATTTTATAAGAAAATCCAGTTTTTTTTCAAGATATTTCCACACTGAGAAAAGAGGATCTCGATTTATAGTAAATAATGTAATTATTTAGTAAAAATTACTATTTGCAGTAAAAATTACTATTTAGAGTAAAATGTGCTAATTATAAAGAAAAATTACTTTTTAAGTAGTAAAATTTACTAATTGTAATTATTACTCTAGTCATTTTTAAAAATTCTGTTAATATTTTTAATCTTTATATTGTCTTAATAAATTTTATCAACTTCGAGTATTAATTATTAAATTCGTCCTTTTTTAAATATTGCTCAAGCATTTTTAAAAAGTAAAACTGCGTGATATAACAATTACTTTAGTAGGATCAGTTTTTAATATTTGCTAGCAACTTTTGCTCGGGAAATAGTAATCCGTGTCACTACTACTAATACTACTACACGCCTCTGACCGATACGCGAGTCATATACAATCGAAATATATGTACATTTAATAAATGCTTCAATTCCTTGTTACATAAACATTTTTAATATTTTTTAAACAAATCTCTTGTTAATATGGATATTATACTTTTATTTTGACATGTTTTGTTCTAAAAAATATTATAATAAGCAAATTTATATCAAAATGTGTATTAAATTAGAGAATTTAATTGTTTCATACTTTAAATTAATTAGTATATTGTTACTCATTAGTGATACAAAAATATTTTAAATAATATGTATTCTATTACCATTGCAAATTTTTTTATAAAACTTGAATTTGTTTGGTAAATATTAAGTAAATAATTTTCTAGATCAAACATTGTTTTCTTGTAACTCAGGTGTTATATAAAAACAATTTGTCATTTTTCATTTATGTTTAATCATATTATTTTGTATTATTTTCTTCAAAAAACTGCATTTGTTATAATAATTACATAATTAAATTTATTTTGATATTCAGATAAATTATTCAATATTAATATTAAAACCTTTTTAAAATTAATTTTTACTTTTATTTTTACTATTTTATTATATAAATTAGTTTGCTTTAAACTATTTAATTTATTTATTTAATTTATTTAATTTATTATTTATTAATAATATATTGTATAAAAAAATTTAATAATATTTTATTATAAATTTTTTTAGATTATATAAGTATTTCATTTATTTTTACATATTTACAATTTTTTTATTTAATATTATTCTATCTAATATTATTCTATTTACTAATGTTTTGAATAATATTTACATTAAATTTCAATAATGTAGTAAAATATATGGGGTTTATGGTTTATTTTATTGCGGTAATTCATATAAGTTAAAAAATATATGACGTCAGTTGCGTCGATAGCCGAGAGGCTTAATGCGAAAGCGTGCGTTTTTAGGGTTGCGACATTGCGTATTTATATTTAAGGTAGGTAGTTCGATCCCGTATAATTCTAAGATTTTTCCGAAATGTTCACTCGTTAATTCTAAGTACTTGTATATTAGAAGAATGAAACTTGTAAATTAATAAATTGAAATGTATTTATAAAGTTAATAATGTAGAAACTTTTTTATTTTTATTTGCATTGATTGATTTTATAAAGAATTAAAAACAAGAAAATATTATTTTCTGTATTATTTCATTCTCCCGTTTCCCGTCTCACACGCATATACTGCCTACATCGGTGAGTGACGCGAGCAGTGGAGGGGCAAAATTACAATTTTCTGAGTAAATATCGTTAGTGGCGATGTAAACGCCACTCCGTTGAAAAGCAATTCTTATTCTGGATGATACAATAGTTCCTCAGATTCATATTAATACTTATAATTTTCATTTAAATTTTCCATTCCATGGAGTAAATTTTATTTCAATCAAAGTATAATTCATTTACTGAATTAAGTAAAAAGTATTTAATTTTTGAACAGTTTCAAAACTACTGCTCAAAAATAGTAATCTTTAATCGAAAATATGTAACTTTTATTATTCTTTTTTTTCAGTGCATTTTTTCAATGTACAAAACTAATCGATTTTCCCAAACTTGTTATTTTGTAAGTCGGTGACTAGTCTACTGAAAAAATTACTGAACCGATCGTTTTGAAATTTTGTATACTTATTGTACATATAAATAGCTCTTTAGCTACGTTGAGTTTTTTTAAAATTTTTTAATTATTAACAATTTTACAATAACAAATAGGTTGATTTTTTCGTTAAAAACCGTCATTTTGGCTTCAAAATGGTACCAAAAATTAAAAATTTAAAAAATTAAAAAAAAAAATCGACGTCACTGGAGAGATAAAGTAATAAACTGATGAAAAAATTTGATTTTTTGGTTTCTGATGATCTAGTGATGCTGTAGGCTAGTCACCGCACAAACACTTTTTTTCTAAGCGCCTGCGAAGATCTACAATAACTTCGTTATTTCTCTCAATTTTTGAACAAAAATTGTTTGGAATATTCCTCAAATGTCATACTTTTATATAATAATATGTAAAATAAATCCACAGTAATAATTTCTTCTAAAAAAATTCATGAAAAAAGGTATTTTTAAGAACAAACAACCCTTACCCCCCCCCCCCCGCTTTAATTTCTACAAACTATATAGTCTTCTTAATCAAGTTTCCTAGCAGATTTGACTAGGAAATTCAGCGTTTTTGCTACTAGGTTCTGATTTTTGAAATTAACCATGAGTACGTGATTAAATTAACCAGGAATCTTTATTAACTTTACTACTTTACGATTGACTAAAGGTTCCTGGTTAATAAGGCCATTTAAATTTTTTTCGGAGAAGGACTGGATTGGAGATTAACAATTTAGGGCGGCAACTTTCGATAGCTTTGGGGCGACAAATCTGTAAATCCATCTATGAGGATTTTAAATACTTTTTTATTTTTTGTCTTCAAGTTTTTTTGTTTATCTCTATGTACAAAAACAAAGCAAAGTAACCAATAATAATTTATATTAAGCAGCAAATTCTGTAAAATACTTAAATTGGCCATCGCTCCCGGACTTACTCTAATACAACTTCTACTTCACTTCTTGAGTTATTTAAGGAAAAAAAGCTTCAAAATTGTCTTGAAAATATATACTCCCTATCGTACATACTTATCTTGCTTATAAGTTTTTCAGCAAAAAGACAAATTACCCAGGCAACTTCCCAAAATTTAAAATAAAAACTGTACACGTCTCTGAGGTGAAAGTACCTACATATTTTCTAAAATTTAATAAAGAAAAAATTATCGTTGGAAAAGCATCATTTTCACAATTATTTGGTAAATTCTATAATACTAAACTGATAAACATGAAACCTTAAAGAAACCATCTTTACCTTGATATATTTCATTAATAAAAACAATTAGGTTTAATAATTATTTTTGGCCAAGTTATTAACGAATGCCAATTTACCCAAATAGTCATTTTACTAGGTTATCCCCTACATGGAAGCAAAGTCTTCTTGAAATGAAAATAATTTTTACCTAGTTTTTATTAGTCCTGAACACAAAGAATCATAAATCGTAAGAACCTATTTCATAACAACATTTTATTTTATTTAATCCTATGTAATCCTATGTTCTTCTATTCGAAACATAACGGATTTGTTTGTAGAGAAAATATGAAATTACGATAGTATTGGATTTTCTTCTATAAACCTGACAAGAGAAGAATATTTTGAAGGGAAATTTTCAGACATGAATTAGGGTTACTTACTTCTTGCGAGAGTTGTCGATTTGTACGCTAGCTCGTCAGTTTGAATGCGAATAAAGGAAATGCAAAGTAAGAAACACGTGATAAGAATTTCAATATAGTCTAAACTGAAATTTTTTAAAAATAAAAATGTCTTTCGCACTTTCCTCTTCTCTTTTATTTGCACCATTTTAGTTTCTTACGTTCAGCTATTCTAAAAGCAAGTGAATATTTGAAAACTCTAAACAAGTTTTGCTCTTCTAAAAATACATGGTGCATTTATGACTACATGGTTTTTTGTTCAAGCTTGAATTATTTTCTTACACACTATCAAACATATTTAGAAAGATAGCGCATTTGATAACTATCTTGGTATTTGACGATTTTAGTAGATTGCATTTATTTTTAATTAAAATTTTCATAAATTTAATATTTATGATATTAATCATAACCATACCCTTATATTAATTGTTCATTAATATAATGGCTATAGGGACCTGACGTGGACAGGGCGCCAAGATAGACATTTCGTGTAAAATTTTTGTTTAGAGCGACACACGCAAATTTTCTCCTGCGCAGGAAACGGTATCAAATTACGCACACAAGATATTAATACAAAGGAATATACAAATAAACAATAGTATAGAGAAAAACCATACAAGTCCAATTATTTATAACAAATAAAAATAGTCAAAAGATACAATACAAACGATCCCCGCAACTCTATGCAAATGGCATTCGCTCTCAATTCATTAGATAATTTTATAAAATAAAATATAATCAGATACTCATTCAATAACCGGAGAGAATATTGAGGAGACGGCTCGACATCCTTTAAGTTCACTCCAAACTTCTGATCTGAACTTTTCTTTGGAAAATATCGTCTGTTCGACGTGAGGGTCCCTGTGTAATTTTATCCATTCCTCTTATTTTAAGTCTTATGTCTCCATTTGATTACAAACACTTTATTCCATTGTAAATGTAAATGAATTTAACGGCCACACTTTATCAAAAATAAGGAACCTTATTATTTAATATTTAAAAATTAGTAAACCGAGAAAAGTATTGAATATTTAGCTTTCCGTGTCGTCGGCCGATACGTGACAGCGTAGCCGCTTGATCGTCATCAAAGTGCGAAGGTCGAATGATTAATTTTCATTCGAATTTCCTCGATGAGACAATCAAACTCGGCTAATTCTTATTTGCGCCCCACTCTCGGCCTACTACCGAGGAACCCGCAAAAGGACAAGCTTTAATATCTAGACAATTTATATGAAAATATAAAGGGATATCGTTACTCAGGGGAATAATTGAAACATTTTAATTATTACAAATTGACACGAAGTATATCGCTTCAAGGTATTATCGTTATAATATACTATTTATTTATTGTATAATAAATTTATTGATATTGTGTTTGTATACAAATTTTTACTATATTTTTTACTACTATTTTGTCAGCCTGCTGATTGAAACTTTTTATTTTTCCGACATGAAATGAAAACTTATCATTAGAGAGTTCGATGTGTCGATATTTTTCAATATGTGATGCTCCGCGAGAGAAGGGACCTATCGCGGAAAAATCAATTTCCATTTTTTTATGCTAAATGATAGTTTTTGAGTTTATCTTTCATTTCCATGTTTCAAAAAAATGTTTATAAATTACACTTTTTGTTATAGTGTTTCAAACCTAGGCGTACTAAGTGTATCTAATTTTTTGGATTTTCTTTGAACGACCGTCCCATGAAATTGAATTTTATTGATTTCATTGTTTATGGTAATTGATAGTTTTTGAGTTGCTTTTTGAGTTTCAACAATCAAAATTTGATTCCTGCAATTAGTTTTCTTTTCATGAAGGTTAAAACATAGGCATATTAAGCGTCTCGAATTTTCTTCCTTCTGTTTGCCCGCCTGTCCTTTAAAGTTTGCTTTCTCAGCGATAGGTCCCTTCTCTCGCGGAGCGTCACATATGTTATTATTTTGTTACCGTCAACCGGGGCTATTTTGTGAACAAAAGCGCTGTTTTTCCACTCTATGCTTTATTAAAATTCAGAATTTGAAACAATAAAAAATTTAACTATTCAGTTATGTTGTAGACATCCTTCTAAAAGTAACCTATTAGTTGGTCGCCAAGAAAAAAATTGTTGTCTGAGTTATAGAAACTCAAAGTTGTGCACAAAATAGCCTCACGGATAAGTCAATTTTGTGCATCAAAGTTTGTTTATTTATAAAGATAGGTGAAAAAATTTTTTCATCGTTTTTACTGTATGAAGTATTTTTTCTAGATATTCTAGAGTGCAATAAATAAAAGTAAAGCCAGACATTTTTTTTTTGTAGTAATTGTAAATCCACAAAAATGTAAATTTACAAAAAAAGTTATTTTTTAAGTAAATCTTACTTAATAAAACTTCTACTACACTTCCTGAGTTATTTTAAGAAAAAGAGTTTTAAAATTAACTTCCCGTGTATATAGAAATTGAATTTAGGCGCTACTATCTAAATTTGAAACAGCTCAAAGTATACAGCTGTTTTAAAACAGCGTATATACGCTGATCAAAAAGCGATTATTTTACTGATTTACAGCGAAATTCACTAATTCAACAGCGTGTATACGCTGTTTTGAAACAGCTGTATACTTTGCACTGTCGAAAAAGCGAATTTTCGCTGTTTCAAATTTAAAGAGTAGCCATCCCACGGCCGGGGAACCCAAATTGAACTTCAGAGCTGATCGGGCACTGGTAGGGGAGCCCAGGTGTAAGCTGGGCATTGTTTGGGCGTCTAGCTGGCTCCTGACCATCTTTGCGAAACATCGAAGTGCTAGACTACAGCTCGACCAGAAATGTTAGGATTAAAAAAAAAGCTTTTAAACATCAGTGCATACATTTGAGTTAATAGTGGACATGTACTACATGAAAGTTAACCTCAAAATATAAAAATCGTCTTTTCTGAAGTATCTAACGGATGTCTAGGTCATTTCAGGTCAAATTCTTCAGGGAAGTTAACTTCATAATTTAAATTAAACAACTCTGAATAAACTAACACACCGACACTGCAAATTATGATATTTATTATTATATACATTACGAATCGGTTTGGAAATTTTTAGGTTAAATTATCATATTTTACTCAAAATTTAAAATTTTTAATAATAAATTGAGCTACTTAAATAAATTTTATACAGAACTGTTAGACTTGATAATACTTTGTAAAATTAAACAAATATATAAAAGTTTTGTTGTACATACTTGTAAAAAATAGAAAACACTCGAAAAAAAAATGATTTGAATCGGAGTTAATCGGAAGTTTTCTTTTAGGAAAGCAGATTCACTTGAGCTCACACCCAGAGAAAAAATATATTTGTCTCACAGCCAACTAACTTTTTATTTGGTTCAAATAAATTTTTTTATTTGAAACAAATAAAAAGTTACTTGGCTGTGAGACAAATATATTTTCATTTTGCACAAATAACATATCTTTGTGTCAAATATATCATTTCTTTGGGTGCATGACCGATTCAGAAAAAATGAATAGGTTTTTATTTCCTGGGTTTATTTAGAGTGGTTCATTTTTCCATTTTGAAGTTAACTTCTCTGAGGAAATTGATCAGAAATGAACTGGACATCCATCGGTTGGATACTCAGGTACTACAGAGAAGTCGATTTTCACATTTTGAGGTTAAGTTCCCTGGAGAAGTTGACCAGAAATGACCTTGACATGGGTCGGATATTTGGGTACTTCAGAGAAGACGGTTTTTACATTTTGAGGTTAAGTTCCCTGAACAAGTTGACCGGAAATTACCAGGACATCTGTCGGGTACTGAGATATTTCAAAGAAGTCGATTTTCAAAATTTGATATTATCTTCCCTGAAGAAATTGACTGGAAATATAGAAAGCTTTGTGATCGTTAAGATTTTTAATTTTCCAAAAATAATCTAAATCGACCTGTTTTCATCTGAAAAATTACGCAAATATCTAGATGTGTATATGTGTGCACGGGAAAAACTTTTGGAAAGCCGCTGCGCAATAATATGAACAACTGCTGTCTGTTTACCATGTAAAACTGCTGCTCAACTTCAGGATAGCAGAATCTAACTTTAGAACCTCTGGTGCCCAGTAGAGGCGCACGAGCTGTCCAGGCAACGTCTGCCCATGTTTATTTGGTAGGAGCTGCCCAAAAAATGGACTGCTGGTGTCCATAAAATGAGCAGCTGTTACACATAACCTCACAGAAATAACCTGAACTCATATTAAGCCCGTTTTTGTCTCATTTTGAGACGCAGGACTGAAAGGTTAACAAAATTATAGGAAATCTCATTTCCGCTGCGTCTCAAAAAGAGACAAAAGGAGATCAATATGAGTTTAGGTTTTTTCTGTGCTATAGGTTAGCTCGCTTCAAGTGCAATATTTTTTCCCGTGTGTGTATCACAGAAAAAACAAAAGGTGAAAAATTACCAGCACCCAATTTCACTCCTTTATATTTTCTGTGTAACTTTTTTTATCGCCAGGATATCTCGACTACGCTTCATCGGATTCTAATAAAATTTGTATGGCTTATTAAGATTATAAATATGTAATTTGGTCCCAGAAATTTTTGAAAATGCCTAATCAACTTTTTTTAAGCACCTTTTTTCAGCGAAAAATATTGTTTTTTGCTAAAATTTGTTTTCTTGCTAAATATACAACTTAATGAATACAAAAATCATATTCCTTATCTCAAAAAGAAACGATTGGCCTATATAAAATTTATTTATTGATAAAAAATTCTCGTAAAATAAGTCATTGTTTTTTCCTTTTTTTTGCATTTAAAATTATTTCTTTTTAATAACATCTCTAATTAACTTATATATTATTAATCTATTGATTTCCCTATAAAAAAGCTAATTTTTTTGCTTACATGGAAGCGAAATGTCCATGAAATGGACATAGTTTTCATCTAGTTATAATTGCATAGACAAAAAAGTTAGCCCTAACAGCTGAAATAAGTTTAGATGTCTATCAAATAACATTTTGAGAGCTAACTTTTGATACAGCTAACTATTTTTTCCGTTAAGTCGTAACAGAATTTAATCCAGTTTTTGACATTATTTCAGGGACATGAGTCCGAAAATTATGGTAGAAATTTCAAACAAAAATATATTTAATTTGACAGTATTTTTCTTCTTTAAAAATTATGAAGTTCTTTTAACTTACTTACCTTTTACTTAGAGTGGTATTGAATACAAAAATCTTTTAAGTGGAAATTAAATAAAAATGAAAAGTAGAATTAATGGACTATCCTCGGAAATATCGGAAAACTCGTGAACTCAGTTTTATCTTGGGAAATCGACTGCACGACTTATTTTAGAACTTTAATTGCGTCGGTTCATCAAGTTGTAGAAAAAAATGTCTTCAAATCAATATAACTAGTTTGTACCATGGATTCTTTATGTGATTAAAACTGGGATATACAGCGAGTAGTTTCAACACAGAAAAAATTTCTTATAGTTTATCATTTTAATACCTATAAAAATAATATTGCACTGAAAAAAATATTTCCGTGGAACTACGATAATTATGGTCCACACAGCATCGGAAATTCCCTGAATTTTCTCTGAATATTAGTCCACATTTTCAGAATATTCAAACCGAATATTCAGGGAAGTTTCGTGAAAGCATTAAAATATCCACCATAAAAAATATTGGACGTGAAATTTCCCTGAAAATGTATTTCTAATTTTCAGGGAATTTACGCATTTAATATTTCTAGAATATTCAGGAAAAAAAAAAATTTTTAATTATTTTGATCTGGTAATTGATTAAAATTATATGTTATATTTGACACCCGTACGAATTTAGAAAATTAAAACCTACTGCTTAGACTTAAGTGTCACAGAAACCCAGTTTGACCAGTGCGCATCATGTACAGTGAATTTACGAATACTATGAATATTGAAGGAATATTAGATGCGGAAAATTAGAAATACATTTTCAGGGAAATTTCGCGTCCAATATTCCCCATGGCGGACATCTTAATACTTCCACGAAACTTCCCTGAATATTTGGTTCGAATATTCGGGAAATGTGGACCAATATTCAGGGAAAATTAAGGGAATTTCCGGTGCTGTGTGGGGGGAGTAGAGCAAGGATAATTAACTGCTGATTTGGGAATTGACACAAAGTATTGTGTTTTAGCCATACGACTGCTTGACGGAACACTTGATATTCGTGAAACTGCGAATGACATTGTAATTTAACATGTAAAAACCCAAAATTTGTAAAAATACTTGAGATAAAAGTTGTAGACATCATTGAAATTCTCTAATTTATGTATTTTTTACAAGAATTCAATAGTTTTCGAGAAAATTGCAAAAAATTAGAAATTATCATTAAATTCACCATCGCATCATTTTGGTGTCCAATCAATTACTTTCACCTGTTAGTTAAGGCAAACAAAATTTTTTAAGTTCACGAAAGTAAGTGAAAGTGATAAGGGTTGATAATATTAATCAAGAGTGGGTTCTAAAGGTTGATCATGTTCCTCTATTTCTTGTTATCATCTTTAGATGCCCAATGAATAATTTTGACCCGTTAGTGAAGCTGGAAAAAATTCTGAGACCGGGGTAAATCTGGTCACTTTTGGTCAGACAGGTAAAAATCTAAAAAATTACTATCTAAATCCAAGTTAATTTATATTATTCGAAAGCTTATCATTCCTACTACTAATATTAAAATTCGTCTTCTTCCTGTCTTAAGTACGATTTTATTTTGATTTTATGATTGATAAATTATAAGTTCTATAAACAATAGATATTGGTTTAATAAATAATAAATAGTAGGGATAAAATCGGGCGTAGAGGGAGGGGGAGTATGCTTGCATGTATATGGGTGATTCTTCAGAAAGTGGTTACTTTGAACAACATTAAATTTTTAAATTAAAAATCTTTCTTCTTGAATATTACTTATGTAGTACTTATTAACAATTACTAAAATAAATAATTTTATAAAAGTTTGAGCTTAAACTCATTTTTTTAGTCTTACATCGACAATTTAAGGTTTTAAATTTTAAAGGTTAAAAAAATTAATTTAAAATGTTTAATTTTTTACCTTAACCGAACATTCCAAGAATGTTCTGTTAGTTGCAGAATACGCTAAGATATCCAAGGATCTTCTTGGGTTATTTAATTATAAATTAAAATAAACGTATTTAATTAAATAATTATATATAAAAAAATCAATATTTTGGTAATAATCCAGGTTAACGATATTTTGTATAGAAAACAAAACACTATTTCCATGCTTTTTGAATATAATGAACCGGAGTTTACAGAAACTGGAGTTTACAAATCAAAGAAAATAAATTATTATAGCCGTAAAACTTAATAAAATAAGAAGACATTTGCTGAATACTGCATAGATTTGCCTACTTTACATCACTATTATTTTTATTTTATTTTAAATATAAACAATTCAGTCATTTTTGGCGAACCGGAGTTTACATGTCATTAAAATACGCAGTAAAATTAATAATAATTTTTCAATTTTAAAACTAAATATCCCATTTCTTCATGTAAGTATATCCATACATCAAAGTGTTCATCTTACCAACATAAATAGTTAGTGAAAATTTACTATAAAAATTATTAAAATTGCTGAAAAACAATGAAAATGTAAACTCCTGTTCCAAATAACGAAAAAGTGGAGAAAGTATTAAAAAATGATTTACGCAAAACCTATTAATAAAATCTGGAAGATAATACAACAAAAACAAAGATTTTGAGATAAACTGTCGATTAGAATAGATAAAAACATTTTAAAAGTATGTTTTAAGTGAAATAAAATGTATTAAATCTCACGAGTCCTGTGTGGAGAACCTAGAAAAGTGCAGATTTTGAGTCATTTTTAACAATTCTATATATTTTGATGTTAAAAAAAAATATTTTTCAGTTATGATATTAATAAAAATGATAACAAAGAATAGATTTACAAAGTATTAAATATATTTTTAAATAATTTTTAAAGTTATTAAGTGGGGAAGTAAAAGTAACCACTCAGTGAAGAATTACCCATATTCAAGTTTAAAGGGACATACAGTTTCTATGAGCAATGCAATTTTTTATCAAACAGCTGAATTCTTATTCCTAGAAATCAGATCACAAGATGATAAGGTCCTCATGGGGGTCATTTATAAACCCTCCACGTCATCATTTGGAAATTAATTTGAATTACAAATATCTTCTCTTGCTTCACTTTACAACAATATTATTTTAGCTGGAGACTTTAATACTAATTTGGATGTTTCTAACTCGCAATATAATTATCTTCGTTCAGTTTTCCTATCAACATGTCTTTCTATTATGCCTCACAACTCCACTCACCACACTGGTAATTCAAGCACTCGGATCGGTATGATTGTTGTCGATGATCTAGGTAAAAGTTCCTATTCTTCACAGCAGCATGTTCAATTTTTATCCAATTATGATCTGATTAATATTAAATATCAGTTTAGATGTAATTACTTTGACAATTCTCTTCCTAACCCGTTTCGTAATTTAAATAAGATGAATGTAACCGAATTCTTATCCTATCTGAGAAGATAGGATATACCTAGGTATACCTAGGTTTCGCAAAAAAATTCACCATGGATGACTGAGGAGATAAAATTGCTGATAAAAGAAAGAAATAGATTATGGCGTATTTTTAAGAGATCTAAAAATATTGAGGTACAAATTAACTATAGAAAGTTTCGTAATTTGATTCAGTCTAAAATTAGGGATGAACAAAACTGATACAATTACAACAGAATAGCCAATAAAAGAAAAACCGATAATATTTGGTTCATCCTAAAAAAGCTTAATATTATTTCTTCAAAAAAGGTCCCTACTGATCAAAATTATGAGATTCAAGATTTTTTGGAATATTTCTCTGTATCTTCTATATCATCTAACATTTCTTCCCCATCATTGCCTGATAATAATTATACCTTCAACGATTCGAAATTTTATTTCTCCGACATCTCTCCTGAACAATTGCTTGACATTATCTTCCACACTAAATCCAACTCTTTGGGACCTGATGACATCTCTATGAAAATGATACTTATCGCTCTACCTGTTATTTTTCCTGCACTAATATATATTTACAATTATTCTCTACAGGTGTCAGTTTTTCCTAATATTTAGAAAAAATCCTTAATACGTCCTATTCCTAAAATCTTAACTCCGATTACAGCAACTGATTTTAGACCCATTTTTATCTTATGTGCGCTCTCTAAACCCCTTGAAAGGGTTGTTTTTAAATCAATGTCTAATTATTTGACTTCTGCTAATTTGCTTGAACCTATGCAATCAGGTTTTCGACCTGAGCACAGTACCAGTACAGCCTGCATTAAATTTACTTCCGATATTAACATTGCAATGGACAATAATGAGATTACTATCGCAGTACTTTTTGATTTTACTAAGGCCTTCGATCTAGTCGACCATAAATTACTGATTCGTAAACTAAGCTCATTTAATCTATCCAGGTCGGTTCTTGCTTGGTTCACTTCCTACTCAGGGTTGCCAGTATTGACGATTTTGCACCAAACTGGCTATTTTTTTTTGGAAATGGCGACTGATTTTTCGGCTTGGCGCGTAGCGCTTTTTTAGTCTTGAAATTTTAAGTATTAAAAATATTTTTTAATAATAAACTGAGTTAAAAATAATAACCTGTATTCCTATATCCTGTATTTATTTTGTAAATATTTTGATTGGCCTGCTTTAAATAATCGTAATTATATTCGAATAAAAGGTGAATAATATTCATTTTCTCTCAATATTATTTAATTATTGGGTAACAAGATAAAAATGTATAATTTTAAATTTCTCGCATTTGGCGATTTTTTTTTTTGACAGATGGCGCCGAACTATCAAGGTTTGCTGGCAACCCTGTTCATACTTGGAGGTACGCTCTTATCGAGTATGCAATAGTAGAGGTGACCTTTCTGAATGGAGAGAGAAAGAGTGTGGGGTTCCTCAAGGTTCCTCCCCTGCCCCTCTACTTTTTAGCTTGTTCATCTCTGACCTTGGTAATAAATTCAAATATTGCAAATATCATAAGTTTGCAGATGACCTCAAAATTTATATTTCGGGCCTCTTTTCGAATTTAACATTATTACTGGATATTATTCAGGCTGATATAGATCTGATGGTCTCCTGGGCTGATAAGAACGGTCTTGCCCTTAACAAAAAAATAACTCAGGCTATTATTTTTGGTTCCCCAAATTATATTTCTGCCGATGTACAGATAAGCAACTCCTCTCTCCAGGTTGCGGGATCAGCTGTTTATTTTCAAAATACTGCTAAGGATCTTGGTCTGATACTCGACAATTATCTTTCCTGGAAGGAGCACGTATTTGGAATTTCTAAAAAAGTAAATATGACTTTGCGACAGTTGGGTAGCAATAGGAATTTTCTGCCTACAGCTACACGGCTACTCCTAGTTAAAAATACTATACTTCTTTTCTATGATTATGGCTGCATAGTTTACGATGACATTACCGAAAAACTTAATATGAAGCTTGAGCGAGCACTCAATGCATGCATTAGATTCATCTATGACCTATCGAAAGGCGAGCATATTTCCCCTTATAGGAGGAAAGCAGGATTATTTCCCGTAGCCACTCGTAGACAATTCTTTATGGGAAATTTACTCTATATTATTTTTAATTTCAAACAGCCGGACTATCTTTTTCGTTTCTTTTGAATTTAGAGATGTCAACTCAACATACCAATATAGGTTACTTAAGTCTAATGCTGTATTGAGAATTCCAGCACATCGGACAAGTAAGTTGCAGAAATCGTTTCTAATTAGAGGAGCACGACTATGGAATAAAATTCCTGCCAGGGTCCGAAATGTTTCTGATTGTAACAAGTTCAAATTTCTATTTCGTTGGATGGTGCATTTTTTGAGATTACCTTTTGGTAATGAGCTTAACTGTTTTCCTCTTCTTTATTTTCTCTATTTTGTATTTTTCACATTAAAAACAGTACTTTCAACTCTTTTTGAGATGTGTTTTGTTTTCCGGTATTCTATAATTAGGATTATCATTTTGATTACTTTTGTATCTTTTTTACTGAATTTTATCATTGTTATGCAGTTTTTAAGTTTCTGGTTATCTAGTGTTTTATTAATTATTATTCTTCGGGCGTGCTACTCTTTAGTTTTTGTTATAATATAACTGTTTTATGCTAATTATCTTCACTATATTATATTATTTATTCAATTGGTTTTTTGAAGGGCTATCTAGCCCTAGGAGCCTAGGGTAAACCAGACAGTTATCGGACAGTTAAGCATATCGTTTCGCTAAAAATGGTATAAAAATTGTACTGAGCATTAAACATTCATTTTTAAAAAACATAATTGTTCTTGAGGTCTGCCTTAAACTGTGTATTCAAAAACATTATGAAAAAAAATTTTTTACTACTTATTTATTGTGTTGTTATATGGTCGATTCTTGCGTAACTGCCCGATTTCAAGATAAGTTTTGTTAAAAAAAATATTTTTTATTCAATGTTTCTCTGCACTTATTTTTCTTATTAGGGTGTAATATAAGTACATTTTTAACGATTTCACTACAACTATATTTATACGAAAATAATAGCAAATTTTTGAAAATTGGCTGCCATGTGGAGCTGAACCGCATCCTTTTATTGTAAATATATTGTACAAAATAAAAATTTCTTTTTGATGTTTTGCTAAAACGAAAATAAATAATAAATTAATAAATTATTTAATATTCTAACAGTATTTTAGATATTAGTTAAAATATATAAAATGTTATAAAAGAACACAGCAAATACAATATTTAATAATGAATATTTCGTTTTATTTTTTGGATAATTTGAAATCGAGATCGAGCAGTGTAATCCGGCAGTGCTAAACTACTTTATAGAATAATATTTGAAAATAACCACCACAGATAAAAAAGTTTCTCTGCATGAAGCACATTGAACACTTCATATAGGCCATGGAGCTGAAATTTTACGTGATACCATGGAGCTGAAATTTGACATTTATTCTAACCTCACTTCTACAATATTGCAAAATAAATCTATTCCTTTTGCAGATCGCTTGTTTCACATAAAAACTTAAAGAAAATGGTAACAATACTATCAAATAGTTGTTACAGTAATATAATAGTAATGACATGGAACTGAACGCTTTTTTTGTACACATGCGATTTTCACAAAAATAATTTTTTTTTAAGTAAAAATTTTTCTTTTGTAAAACTTTTTTCACATCTGATTTAGTGCTAATGGATCAAAATTCAGATTCAACTTATTAGAAGGCGTAATAACTAAACACATGACACCTTAATTATAAGTCTACAGATTGCGTTCAAAAGTTGGAAAAATTGAAAGACAAAATATTTTTACAGATTCTAAGTATGAAAAAGGTATTATGAAGTTCAATATTTAAACCTAAATTGTTCATAAATATAGACACTTTATGCTTGAAAAAGGCTGAGTTATAATAATAATATTTTCACCGAAAATTATTCAATTAAAGTTAACATTTTGCAAAAGGGACACGCCACGGAGCTGAAATTTCATCAGTTATAGTGCAATATAATAGACGTTATAATATATATATTTATGTATATTTGGTTTTCAGTTACTCTCATATATACCTTTAAAATTCACTAATACACTTCAGAATATATTTTTAATTTAGGTGTATTTTTTCAACGCCGCCAAATAGGGCAGTTACGTAAGAATCGCCCATATATTGTGTTGTTTACAAGTAACAAAAAAGACAGTTGTCGGCCAGCAAACATAGATATCGGCCACCCTCTAGACAGTAGTCGGCTACCTTAAAAAATCTATTTAAGATTTTTTTTTCTTATTACTTAAGCTTTAATTTCTCTATTGAGATGTTAGGAATTTAAATATTAAAAATAAATTTCAATATATTTCTAAAGAGTGCTTTTAACTTCTACCGCCTTTTCCACTCCACTATTTAACTCTACTTTTTGTTTTCACTATAAACTCTCCACTGTTAGAGCACCAATAATAATATTAAAAATTTACAACAGTATTCACTTTTTTCGGTGAGGTGGCCGACAACTGTCTGGTTTACCCTACTTACTTATAAAGAAATAAAATAAATAAACAAATAAGTTGTACGATACACGAGAACTTAAGTGCCGAATGGGTCCAAGTGTCATATAACATTTTTTATCACACCAAAAACTAAGAATTCGAACCTAGGGAGAGGTGGTTATCCTAAAAAAGGGCATCCGGGGGCCCATTTTATTTCTAGGTGGGAGTAGGTCGACAGACTTAGAAATGCCTCCGGAGGACGGCGAAACCGTGAACAGCCGTGACGTTTGGGCAGCTGTACCATAAAGTAAAGGTCAGCTGACCAGCATCAGCCAATCGGATTGCGACTTCATTTACTTCACGGCCTAGGCCGTGAAATGAGCTCTTAAAGGTTCCCAAACAAGCCGTAAAATCTAACTTTTGATGTAAGTATGATAAAATAGTTTTTTATGTAAGAAATAAATAACAATAAAACAATGTTATTTTTTTAAACAGTCAGAACAACGTTTCGATGACATGGTTCGTCATCATCATCAGGCTTGCAATTAAAATAAAATTATTACATATTGTAATTTGTCGAACAGTTAAAATATAATACGAATGCTACAAACATTTTGTCAGTCTTGACAAAATTAACTGTTTGAAAAATTACTATATGTAATAATTTTATTTTAATTTCGTGCCTGATGATTATGACGAACCATGTCATCGAAACGTTGTTCTGACTGTTTAAAAAAATAACATTGTTTTATTGTTATTTATTTGCCTTCCTTCGATCGAACCAGGGACTGACACGAAAACCGAATTCCATTTCTGTTTTGAATTGTTGTGACGAAACAAAAATGTATAATCAATATTGTTTTGTATTGAGCCTGAAACGGAAAGGCTCTGAATTACGTTTACGTCTCATGCCCGAAACGAAAATCAACTCCGAATTTCGTTTCAGTCTCATGCCCGAAACGAAAAGACTCTGAATTTCGTTTTCGTCTCCTGCAAGAAAAGAATTGTGTTTAAAATTGTTTTTTTAGAGCCTTTTTTATGAGAGACGAAAACGGAATTCAGAGCGGATTTTCGTTTCGGGCATGAAACGAAAACAAAATTCGAAGCCTTTTCGTTTCGGGCTGGATCGAACCTACTTTCTTACATAATAAACATTTCGGAAGGGAATCTGTCTTTCAATTAGGAAAAAGTATTTTATTAAAAAAAAAAAAAATTTATAAAAATAAATATAATTATAAATATAATACAATGCCGTCCAGCAGGATTTGCCCACCTATCAGAATTTTTGTCTTTACAAAAAGTTTTATATTTTTTAATTAGTCATAATTATGACTAATTAAAAAAAATTTCAAAAAACTCAAAATAAGGTAAAAAAATTTTCTTTTTTTTTATTCTAAATAAATATTCTAATAATATTTCTGACTCTACACATAAGAAGGCACATTTTTGTTCTTAATAATTTTTTCCAAAATCAACCGTTCTGGACTTATGCATAATTTAAAAAAAGTCATGTTTTTTAAACAATTACCTATATCTTTGTTTAAAAAAATCGTAGAACAATTTTCAAAAATTTGTTTTAAAGGTGATAAAATTACCTTTCAAATCCATTATCTGGCAATAAAATGTGATGATCTGTTTGAAAAATACATCAGTATGTAATTTTCCAAAAAAATTGGAATTTTTTTACTATTGTTAATATTAATTAATTAATGAAATTTTTTTTTTCTTTTGCTCATTAGATATCCTAAGAGTAGAGCATATAAGCTTTACAAAAAGTTCTCATTTATTGTTTTATCTTTATTACTTAACAAAATATAAAACTTTTTGTAAAGACAAAAATTCTGATGGGTGGGCAAATCCTGATGGACGGCACTGTATGAAGTACATTATATACATATACATAATCGCTCTTGCGGAATACTGTTTTAGGACAATTACGCAATGGGAATAAAATGCAGAATTCCGCATTATAATTGCCAGGCGGAATATTTTCTTATAATAAGTCCACATGCCGAATAAAATGCGGAATTCCGCATTATAATTGCCAGGCGGAATATTGTCTTATAATAATTCCACATGCGGAATAATGCGGAATTCCGCATAATAATTGCACATGTGAAATACTGTTTTAGATAATTACGCAATGGAAATAAAATGCGGAATGCGGAATTCCGCATGCGGAATAAAATGCCGAATGCGGAATTCCGCATTATAATTGCACAGGCGGAATACTGTTTTAGATAATTACGCAATGGGAATAAAATGCGGAATACGGAATTCCGCATGCGGAATAAAATGCGGAATTCTGCATTATAATTGCGCAGGCGGAATACTGTTTTAGATAATTACGCAATGGGAATAAAATTCAGAATACGGAATTCCGCAGGCGGAATAAAATGCGGAATTCCGCATTATAATCGCTCTTGCGGAATACTGTTTTAGGACAATTACGCAATGGGAATAAAATGCAGAATTCCGCATGCGGGATGCCGAATTCCGCATTAAAATTGCCAGGCGGAATATTTTCTTATAATAAGTCCACATGCCGAATAATGCGGAATTGCGCATTATAATTGCGCAGGTAAATTATTGTTTTATGATAAATCCGCATGCACAATTATAATGCCGAATTTACTGTTTTAGGGTAATTCCGCATGAGGAATTTCCATAAAACATTATTTCGATCGCATAAGTGTCATAAAACACTATTACACAAGCGTTGTCATAGAACACTATTCTGCATGCGTAATTCTCATAAACAACACTATTCCGCTTGCGGATTTTTTATAAAGCACTATTCCGTATGCGGAATTTTCATAAAGCACTATTCCGTATGCGGAATTTTCATAAAGCACTATTCCGCATCTGTTATTGTCATTGAAGTTACGCATAACCTATTTAATAATACAGTCAACTCTTCCTAATTAGTTTAAATTATAAAAGTATATTCGGAAACGCATTCCGCAAAGTGTTAGAGAAAATCTCGTGTGTAACACGTGGTAAAAGGATAATTTCTCTCAAGTGAATACTGCTCTCGCTACGCTCGAGCAGCAAACTTCACTCTCGAGAAATCACTCTCTTTCACCACTAGTCACACAATGTACTATTGTAGATTATAATGCACATTTTTAAAATTTAAAATCCGTTATAGTAAATGTAAGCAGCTTTTAAGAAAAGCAAATGTAACAAGAACAATGTTTTTTTTAAAAAGCTGATACGAAACAGTGAAACAAAGTAACTGTTTAAACTCTTAACCTTCAAAACAGAAATACAATCGTTACGGTATCAAAAATCGGATTCCTATTTCAGTTTTTTTCCACAGTACATGCACTGGTACACCATTTTACCTACTATTTTTATACTTTTTACTTCTTATTGAAACTGCATACATTATTCAAAACTATAGAGTAGCTAAAATGTCAACACTCGCAGGTGAAACACCCGTGTTACTTTACCAACAATTGCTGACAGTCAGCAGTGTCCGAAAGTTTCCGAAGAAACACGAGCGTCAGTTGGAGTCAATGAAAACGGTTTTCAATAGATCACATATTTTGCTTGCCTATGCGCTATCCAGTTATTATAGAGATCAGTGGTAGCCGTTGGGCCTTTTTTAAAGAGCGAAGATCAAATGATTAATTACTCATTAGAATTTTCTCGATGAGACGATCGAACTCGACTTATTCTTAATTACGCCCCACTCTAGGCCAACTACTACGGAACCCGGAAAATAAACAGCGAATTTAAAAAATAGACATTATATATGAATGTTAAATGAATAGCGTTACTCAGGGAATTATTTCAAACGGATACGAAATATATCGCTTCATACTGCAAAAAACATATCTACATATATGGAATCTGATGTTATCTCAAAATTGAAAAAATTGGAGTTATGCTCTTTTACCATTCAGCCAAACAAATGTTTTGTCAATATTTATGAATATTTATTTATTTGTATGTTCAATATTGTAAATATAAATGAAAAATTGTTTAATCCTCCTTGAAAACAAATATTCAGAACCCAAAATATGATTTTTCTCTTTTTATTATCACATTTCATCCTCGGAGCACACTATGGGTCTGTGAGACTTATACTTTGTATATAACCTTGAGTATGCGGTACTGGAAACGGAAACCTATTATTTATGAATAGAAAGAATAACGAGTTCATAAAAAAGTATTATAAAAACTTTGCTTAAACTTGAACATTTGTCGTTAAGAATATGAATGTTTAAATGGATTTTTAAAAAAAATTTAAGAAAAACTACATTCTTTTGAAACATTTAGAATGGAAATAATGTGAACAATGCAAACAATAATAAAGATTTTAAATCCTAAGTAGGTGATAAAAAAAATCTTTGTTTTATATCACCTATTAAAATTCTTGGTTTAGAGACAGTGATTATACTAGATCTTAATTAGTACAGATGCTTTAGAGGTAAGGAAATAATAGAGAGAGAGAGAGAGAGAGAGAGAGAGAGAATTATAAGATACTCTCGCTTTTGAAAGGAAATCGATACTTGAATTGGAGGTGATCCTTGAATTAAGGACCCAGTTGGAAGATCTTGGATATGACAGAATCTGTTGTTCGCTAGCAAATGTAGGCACGGTCGCGGTATCGTCTCGCGGTAATTAGCCCAGCTAATCACTCCAAACACGTTATCTTAATGGGAGCCGTTATGCAGTGACATCGAAACCGTCCTAAACCTTCTCTCCCTCTTTGTCCGTACCATTCCTCTTTGTCTTTCTATATTCCTCTTTGTGTTTACCTCACGCCAGGAAACAAGGGTTTAAGCGTATCAATAGATTCCGTTCATATGCCATAAAATATCATTCCATTGTCCACCTTACACCTAATCGTATCTTTTACAATTTCTGATACAAAACAATAATACTTATTTCCTGTAAAAAGTCGATATAATTATTATTTCATATTACAAAGTTCAGAAGTGACCTCTAAAAATTTGTTTAATTTTTTTTCTTGTAGTATTGATAGTGATTTCGTGAAAATTATTTATAATTTATCTACCTGTGGGGTGACACAGAAAGTGTTGAATTTTTGCGATTGACAGTGTACATTCTATCAATAACGTACGCTAAGTTTAGAGAACAGTGTAATGACTTTGATTTATTTGCAATTAACATTTATTTTAATAAAGCCCGTTTTTTAAACAGTATTCAATTTATTGATTTAATTTTATTTTCAAAGATTATGCCACTATAGAGAACTGAATGAAAGCAATTTTCTGCAATTTCATTTGTGAAACGAAAAGTATAAGGATAGTTCTTTTCAAGGATGTTGTTAGACATGTTTTGAAATTTCGAAAAAAATTGTGTATTAAAGAGAATTGGAAAATGGTGTTATGATCAGTAGGGTGGCTCTTATTTACCAAGTTGAAGATAACTTTGGCCCCTCCTCTATATCAAATCTTTGGACAAAATTATGAAAAATTGCGCTAAAGAAATTGATTTTAATTATGATTAACTCTTTCCTACTTCCTACTACTAGTAAGCGCCTACTTTTCCCATGTAAAATACATGAGATTTTTTGAACTTTTGGCATTTTCAAAATAATTCTTTAAATTATCAATATTTTTTTAATCGGTTTAAAAATTCTTAAAGGCATACTATTACCTTTAAAATGATCTACTAAACTTATATTCTTTGCTTATAATTGCATTAGCTTTTAGTTTAGAGATTAATAGATTTCGCAAAATTTTACTAGTTAAAGTAAAATCTCTCAGGGGGGAGTTAGCTCCCCCCTGGAGCTAACTTAGATTTGCATGAGAGAGAGAGACAACACTATAGTGTTGTCTCTTTCTCTCTCATGTATAACCCCCTCCTGGAACCAAGTCTGGATCCGCCACTGGGTCGGTTACGTGACGTCGGGGTAAAGCCAATCACATTTCACGTATTACATTTTACCAATAATAAAATTTATAACTTGTTAAGTCCAAATAGTTACCACAGTTCACTTTTTACATTCTCTTAATAAATTATAACATTATTTGAATCCATAGTTGTATCTCATGAAACCTATATTTATTATTTATTAAACCAATATTAATTGTTTATAGAACTCATAATTTATCAATCATAAAATCAAAATCAGATCATACTTAAGACAGAAATAAGGCGAATTTTAATATTTAAAAAATAAAACGGTCGGGGTTACCCTAAATTTTTGAAAAAATCAAGTGATCGGATTTACCCTGGAAAATTGTGATTATGAAATTTGGTATATGTGAATTAAAAATGATCTACAAGTAAAACTAAAGAAGATAAATCAAAAACTCTTTTTTATTTTAAAAGTAGAAATGATAAGCTTTCGAATAATATAAATTAGCTTGGATTTAGAAAATAATTTTCTAGATTTATACCTATCTGACCAAAAGTGACCTGATTTATCCCGGCCTTCCCTACGTAAAAAAGGTTATTTTCCGAGTATAAATGCAAAAATTAGAAATGTTGTTTTGTACAATTGCTAAAATTAAAAAGATTTTAATTTCAAATTAATTAAATTAATAAACTAAATAAATAATACATATTGAATTAATTTATTTAAATATATAAATATTATAGTCGAAAAATCTTTTAATTTTAGCAGTTCTACAAAATGACATTTCTGATTTTAGCAATTGTACAAAATAATATTTCTAATTTTTGCAAGTTTATAAAATAACGTTCTAAGTACCTAATTTGTGCTTGTGCAATGTAACATTCTTCAAAACGGTTTTGTGTAAACATATTGATTCAATTTGAAACAGCGTAAAGTACGCAAATGATTTTAGACAGAATAACATATATACCCCCTAGGATTGTTGTATATAAAAAAAAAATTTTTTTTTTAAATTAATATTTAGATGGGGCTCAAAGCGCTCAAAGTCTCCCATGAAAAATACTTTTTCGTAGAAAATTTATAGAATCCTTAAAAATCAATACTTTTTAGTCGCCTAACTCTGTTTCTCTTCAGGAGAATTCAAAGAGTAAGACTTATTTGTTTATTTAACAATTTTTTAATATTGACTATTTTTTATGGTTCCCCCCAAAAACTCCACAAAAAACGCAAAAGTCTAAAACATATAATAAATATATAAAAAAAAAAATTTTTTTTTTAAATTAATATTTAGATGGTGCTCAAAGCGCTCAAAGTCTCCCATGAAAAATACTTTTTCGTAGAAAATTTATAGAATCCTTAAAAATCAATACTTTTTAGTCGCCTAACTCTGTTTCTCTTCAGGAGAATTCAAAGAGTAAGACTTATTTGTTTATTTAACAATTTTTTAATATTGACTATTTTTTATGGTTCCCCCCAAAAACTCCACAAAAAACGCAAAAGTCTAAAACACAAGTTAAAATATATTTATCACTTCTTTTTTGGTAATATTTAGGCAAATTTTAAATAATTATCATAAATATATATTATTAGAAACTATTTTATGTAATACTTTCTAATTTGTTTAAACAAATTATTATTGTTTTTTTTTCAATTTCTTCGCAAATTGAGCTACAGAGTTGCAACTTTTTCTTAATTATGCAACTTATCGAGGCCATTGGAGCCAAACACGAACAAAAAAGTTAAAATAATAATTTTAACAATTGTTTAGACAAATTATGTTGTTTATTTTCAAGATTTGCACAAATTGAGTTACGGAGTTGCAATTTTTGTTCAATTTTGCAACTTTTCGAGGTCAGTAAAGCTATGACCTAACAACGAACTAAAAATAATAATTTTTACAATTGTTTAAACAAATCGATAATCTTTATTTTCAACTTTTTATTAAATAGAGCTAGAGAATCGCAACTTTCTTTCAATTTTGCAAGTTTGTTTGTTGCATTTTGATTATCTATTTATCATGATGATATCAAGTTATTACAACTTGGTCTTATTGTTACAATAATGATCCGCAATGTTGAAGTTATTAGTCTCGCGGATTATAATCAATTGTTTGATCGTCTCTAATTTACGAGTTTATAATTAGCTTCCCGATCTGGTTAGAAAACATAATTTTAATTAATAAATAATATAGTGAAATTCATTGGTTTCATTATACACTTCGACCAAAATATTAAGCTGTTTTATTATTTTAATATTTTGGGCGTGTGCAATGATGAGTATCTGCAAAAACAGTATAAGGTGTTTTGAATCGTCGTGATATAAAATGTGTTTTAAATTAAAACACTTTACTTCACTTTATGTCTTACTTTAAAACACTAGAAGTATCTCAATGTTGTGGGAAACATATTTAATGTTTCAAAATGATTTACTTTATGTATTTCAAATATGTGGACACAAGACATTTCAAATGTTTTAAATATGCTGACCAAACACTTGTTTAAGTATTACACTTGTTAAAAACACTTGTTTTTAAGTTAAATTAATCTATCAAATATGATTTCATAGTATCTTTTATAGCAATATTTGATGGATTGAAATTGAAAACTATTAACCTTTCATTGCTTTCAGTTGTGTTTTGTACACTGCAAGAATAAGTAAATAAAAAGTAACTACAAAAACAATAAACACCTTCAATTAAGATATTTCTAACACAAAACATCTTAATTAAAAATACCTTAACTTAAGATGTTTTAAGTATCTCAGGCGAACAAATTATGCATAATCCACTATATACATAACTTTACTTATGTAAAAAACAACTTAAAAAATTAAGTGCGAAGTCAATCCAATAGTGAATTGTGTGCATCACTTTTCCGTATCGGATTTTTGTAATTGCGTTCATACGATTCACCCCATATAATCCTTTAATTGTTATTAAAAGTCCTTAATAAATAATTTCTCTCATTTAAATGCATATTTTCTTCTTTTCATAATGCTTTCATTTGAATATGGTTTGAATAAGAAAAACATAACCAGAATACAAAAGTTCTCACCATACTATTTGACAATCATTGCTATCTATTAATAAACGAAGGCAGTTTTGATGCACAAAATCAATCATGGTCAGACCATTGTTTCTAAAAAGAATATTAAATCACTTGTATTATAATATATTGGCATCATGTATATAATTTATGAATAGGTAGATGAAAATGAGCAAAATATACAATAGTCTTATTTAAACTAGAAGATGTAACACTGGCGAACATTAGGTTTTACTTTCTCATTATGCATCCAATTCCATTTCCCATTTCAACTTTTCTCATCTCTAACAGCTAGTCTCGACCGAGCCATAGCAGCAGAAGTTAAATACCGTTACCGTAATGTTCAATCATTATTTCCACCATTAAAATAGTTCAGAGTGCGAAGAAAGTGAACAACACTGCTTGCAATGACAATATTCCACTTCTTCGTAATTGTTTCTTTTTATTTTTATATAAATTTTCCTTTTTTTTAGAAATAACTTTGTATTAAATTTATTCTAGAGCAGAAGCTCTTGCAACTATATTTTTATTCTACAGGCACAAAAATGGCCCTTTTAAATACCTGAAAACAGGCATTGGAAGTCGTTCATTTATTCGAACATGTGAAAATCGCGTCTATTTTTGTCCTAAGAAAAAAATTAAGGTCTAGCCCATGCTTTATTTTTTTCCCAAGACAAAAATAGACGTCATTTTCATATGATCAAATAAATAAACGATATCCAATTTCTGTTATCAGGAATCTAAAAGCGTCTTGTTTGTGCATTTTGAATAAAAAGTATCGTAAGCAACACTGAAATAAAGACAGCCCAATTTGTTTACATTGATGTTTGCGTACTCGTACTGCAAACATCAACGTAAACAAATGGCTGCCTTTATGTCCTTCTTACTTAATATACTCCCAGGCAGAAATTTCCGTGGCTTTTCGGAGTTGACGATAGGCTAAAGACTGATTTAGTCCTGATTGTCAGTACTAATTGTAAGATCAGTGTTGTCCTAGTACTGACAAAACCATTGGTGTTAAGCTGATTCAGTACTTTCTTTAGTACCGACTTTTCAAGT